>CABHPP010097559.1:6815-20641 GCA_902168425.1 Peromyscus attwateri | reverse complement strand
GATAAATCACATAACTTCATTATTGAATTCTTCCTACCTACACAGTAGTTCTAGCCAGCACCAGAGAGGAAGGTTGGAGCCAGGGGCAAGTGTGTCTTGGGGTGTATGTGTTTGGGGTAGTATTTTGAAAACTTAATTCTGACATCTTGTTCCAGCTAGGAATGTAGAGCAGGAATCCTGCATCTCTCTTCTAAATAACAAATCTAAATGTATCTTCAAAACGTCCATGCTATAAGGAGTATAGTAACTGCTACGGAACCTCTCTCTTCTTCTTATTTAACATAATTTCTTCATCGAATCTTCAGGAATTTCACATCACGCACCCCAATTCTGCCCACCTCCCAGCCCCTCCACATTATTCTCCCCTACTCCTGCAGCCCCCCCAAAAGAAAATTCAAAAACAAACAAGCAAAAAACAAACCAGATCAAACAAACAAAAACAAAAAGAAAAAAAAACCAGAAAAGCAAGCAAGCAAACAAATAAACAAAGCAAGCAAAACACCTCTTCACCCTTCCCACCTTCCCCGCCTCTCCAACACCTGGCGGTATTGGGAGCTGTGGTGCGTCACACAGTAGACCCTTTTGTCCAATCAACTTTACTTGCAAATGTTCATTGCAATGAGTCGTTGGTCTGGTTCAAGGCCTCGGGTTTCTGGTACACCATCATCACTGGATCCTCACTGAAACTCCTCTGGGAGATGCTGTGACCACCCAGAGTCATGGAGATCCTGTGGGTATCGTTCCATAGGACCAGTTCCTTCACCAACTCCAGCAGGTCCTAGATGGTGTAGAGGTTAGGGTGGGCTAACCCAAGGCCGGGCTTGGGCCTGGGTGGTATCTGAGCTGGTCTGTCTAGGCCACTAGAGCCGCCCCTCTTAGGTGAGAGGCAGAGCCAGCTCACCTATGCCCATGCCATCAGGGTCAGTTCTCATTCCCCCATGGTAGAGGGTGGGGTCATCTCTCCCAAGTATGGGGGTGGGGGTAGCTCTCCTGTGAGGGTCAGGGCCAGCACTGTTGCTTCAGTGTCCAGCGAGGAGCAGGGGCAGCTATCCCAGGGCTAGTGAAGGACAGGGCGGGCTTAGCATGGCCCTCTGATTTCATCATGCTTGGTTCCTATGGCTCCCTGAGGTAACATGGGCCACAGACATTAACACAGACCCCAGCTGTGGCAGGACCACAGACCCAGGCATGACCCTTTGCAGCAGCTTGGGCCTGGACAACATCCTGGCTCCGGGTGGAAACACAGGCCTCTCAGATCAGGGTGGCTTTGGCAGCAGCACTGTCCCTGGACACCAACAAGGCCACAGGCTTCTGTGTAACCTTTGGTGGCAAAATGGGCAACAGACTTCAATACAGACTGGCTGAGGTAGGACCATGGACCCAGACATGGTCCCCAGCAGCAGTCCTGGCCCTGATGTCCCCATGGCACCAGAGATCAGTAGGTGCCACTTCAATCTGTATGCCCCCAGATGCAATATGGCCCTTGGGAACCAACATGGTCCCAGGTGGCGTATCAGACCCCAGGCAACCACAGGGCCCTCGGTTACAACAGAGGCACAGAGATTGACTCAGATCCTGGCTGCTGTAGGGCCGCAAACCCAGGCATGGCCCTCAGCAGCAGCCCTGGCCTGGATGGACATCAAGGACAGCCAGACCAGCGTGGCTCTAGTGGCGACACGGCGCTTGGAAACTTACATGGCTACTGTGGTAGCCCAGACACCTTGTGGCCTTTGTGGCAAAGTGGGCCACAGATGACCACACAGACCCTGGCTGTGGTAGGACCACGAACCCAGACATGGCCCTTGGCAGTAGCTGGGGCCTGGATGTCACCATGGTCCTGGGTGGCAAGCAGGCCTCCCACGTCAGCCTGCTCCTCACCACCTTCACTTCTTCAATTCTGCCTCTGTCCACAGCACATGAACGCTCTGCTTCTCTTTCTCTCCCATTTCTCCATCACATACTCGCTCAACATAATCTGTGGATGTCTTTCTGCCAGTCCAGGTCTTGAGAACCCAGGCTGGCCTATGGGTGGCTTGCACTCGCCTGAGCCGAATCACGTTTCTCTCTTAATTGCAAAGCTAACAGCTCATTTTTCAAATTCTTAAGGAAATGAAAATGTAAGGCTTTCTCAGCCGATTTGTGAATAGCTAAGAAGTTAAGAAAGAATAATAATAATAAAAAAAAAAACAAAGCAAGGCAGAAACCTATCATGTTTCCCAACAAATACATTTGAAATCTAAGACTCCTCAGTGACATGTGTTTATACATGAAGATGGTATTGTAGATAGACACTGCAGATACATTAAGTGACATCATTATTTTGATCAAAGAGTCATTAGTTGCTTATGAATACTTATAGGTGGAAGACAGCAAGGTGCAACTTTTATAGTCTATTTAAGGATTCTAACATATAAGTATCAGTGCACATTGGTTGAATAATCATATCTCAATATGTCAAATAAATATGTGAATCTGGATTAGAAAGTAATGAATGTCCTCATATTATACAGAACTTTATACCTCTTCCTGAGCTCCAGCATTTGGCTCAGGATGGGTAGATAGATGCCTAGGCAAGTAAAGTCTGCTCTGGCACTCACTGGAGCTAGTGTCTTATGGGCTTCAAAGGGAGAGCTCCATCTCTGATGGGGTCCAGAATGCCTCAGGCTATACCCAGCAGGGAGAACCTCTGTAGGAGCTCATATTCCAAGCTACCTTGAAGACTGTGGGTTTGTCTTTTCTGTTAAATCTCTCTCCTTCCTTCCTTCCATGTTATTGGGCTTTTTCAGGACCTTAGTGGATTCTTTTGGTTGTTATTGACTAATATTTGATGGTGATGTCATTCTATATGCTGTGAATATGTGTTGCTCTGACTGGTTAATAAATAAAGCTGTTTGGCCAATGGTGAGGCAGAATAAGGTTATGCAGGACATTCTAACTAGAGAGGGAGGAAGGAGAAAGAGCAGAACAGAGGAGACGCTGCCAGCCGCCTCCAGGAGAAGCAAGATAAAAAAATACCGGTAAGCCACGAGCCATGTGGCAAAGTACAGATTTATAAAATTGGGTTAATTTAAGATGTAAGAGTTAGCTAGCAAGAAGCCTGAACCATTAGGCCATACAGTTCATAATTAATATAAGCCTCTGTATGTTTATTTGGGTCTGAGCAGCTGCAGACTGGTGGGACACAGGAAAACTTACAACTACAAATATTTAGTAAATTTGCTCTTCATCCTCTTCTTCCTCTTCTTCCTTGTCTTCTTCATCTTCTCCTCCTCCCTGCCACCCACCCCCCCATGTGTGTGTAGACTGTAGACCAGAGGTCAAATTTTGTACCATTCCTTAGATACCATCCACCTACATTCTTGAGACAAGCAAAGTTTCACATTGTACACTGGATCTTACTGTCTAAGCTAGGCTGGCCAGTCAGTGAGCTCAAGGGATCCACCTATTTCTGCCTTCCTGACTCAGGGATTACAAGTGTGGTGATGTTTGGCTTTTAATGTGGGTTCTGAGGGTTGAACTCAGGTCCTCAGGCTTGTACGGCTTCACTGACTGAGCTATCGCCCAGGCTTTTGTTTTCTTCTCTTTAGCAGCCTCATTCTGTCAATATTTGAATGAGTTCAAGACTGTTAGAGAGGGAGACTGACTTATCTTTGTGTGCCACATTAGGCCACAGAACACTCAGTAATTACCCCCATGAATATGTGGTTATGGTCGAGGACCCCATCTGCCATTTTCTGGGGTTTAAGTCAAAGGAAGGGCAGTACTCACTTAGCAGGTAGAGCTGGGCACTCTGAATGACAGGTACAGTGTTGTAGAAAGACATTCTTGTTTCTCAGAGAGGGAATTCCAATTTTGACACAGAGAAAAACATCGAAAAGTCTCAGTTAAAAGCTATAAGCAATTTTGTTGGAGGTCTGTAAAATATTTTCTGTAGTTTAGTTGAAGATGGTCTTCTTGGCTCTGCATGTGCTATTGACGTCAGAGAAGATTTAGATGTAAGTTTCAGACCTCTGTTTTCTGAATAGAAATCCTGTGAGGGAAAGCAGAGTCAATTAGCCTTCAGTATGTCAAGAATGTGGAATGGAAAAGATATCAGAGCTAAGAAACTGCATCTCGGGGTGATACGATCAATTGCCCTGGGGTACTGTGATGATTAAATGAAGTAATCCATGCAACACACCTGGCATTTAGCAGATGATCAAGACATGTTGATGGTTTTTCTTAAAAATTTGAACACATTTATCCTGGGTGGCTTGGGTTTCTGTGGTCATTATTTTATCCAGTTAGCATTTTTGTTTGTTTATTTGACATGAAAAAGAGCAACACTTCTTATGAGTGAGACGAAGAAACATGTCCAATATACAAAGGGAGACTGAACATTCTTAAAACTTTGACTTTACTGATGGAAGCTTCCACTGGGTCATGGGTGGCACTTCAAGAAATTATTTTAAGCACAGGCAATATGTGAAAACTTGAGTACAACTGGACATACTACATTTATAACCTCCCCTCCAACACATACCAAGACAGGGTTTCTCTGTGCAGCTCTGGCTGTCCTGGAACTCACTCTGTAGAGCAGGCTGGCCTTGGATTCAGAGATCAACTTGCCTCTGTCTTCTGAGTATTGGGATTAAAGTGTGTGCCACCACTGCCTGACTCTACATTCATAATTTTAAACAAAAAGATCAAGTGGACATAAATCAACTTACATTTTACTTTGAAATCACAAAATTTATAGTATTATCCAACCACTAAAAAGTATGAGGAGTAACTTCTATTTATTTATGGGTGGAAAAATCTATGAAGTATTGAAGCTTAAAGTCAATAAGGACAGTTTTACAGCATGTTGCCATTTCTGGATAGTCACAGTGAGGATAGACAATAAGATATTATCTGTACATAGAAAAGTCAGGAAAACCCACTATATTCATTGTTTTCAGTTCCCTCTGGAACTCCATGAGAATTTCTATTTTGTATGGAAATATTTTGGTATGGTTCAAAATTTTACAATGAGAAAGAATTACTTTTAAAATCATAAAAAACAAATTTCGAAGTGGGTGAAAACATTCAAAAGTCGAATTGAAGCAAATCTTGCGTTGGTAAGGTGGTTAAGTATAGATACTACATGACCCAGCTGTACCACTCCTTGGCGTATGGCCCAACGACTTGACCCTACTCCACAGACGCTTACTCAGCCATGTTCATTGACTCTATTTACAATAGCCAAGCAATAAAAAAAAAAAAAACCCTAAATGTCCTTCAGCTGATGAATGGATAATAAAAAATGTGGTGCATATACACACTATGGGATTCTGTTTATGTGTAAAGAAAAATGAAATCAGGAAGATTGCGAGTAAATAGGTGGAAAAGACGATGCTGAGCAAGGAAACTCAGACCCAGAAAGACGAACACCGCATGTTCTCTCTTGTTTGTGGTTCCTAGCTCTGAGTCTTCAGACGTGAGGATATAATCTGGACAACTCCAGAAACTGGGGATGTGAAAAGAACTAGGGAGGATGTGGGCAGTGGGAGAAGCTCTGGGAGGGGAACAGCAGGACAGATGTACTGTGCATGGGGCCGGGGGCCGGGCTTTGACTGAAGTGGGGGAGGAGGGCAGTGCAAAGGAAGAGGGAGCAGAAGGAATAAATAACAGCAAGGTTCAGGGATTGATCTAACTGGGGTGGGGAAGGAATAAGGAAATGACAGATACTAAAGAAATGAACAGGGAAGGTGCAAGGGCAGAGGGTGGATACGAAGGGATAGGCAGATGAATGGGATCGGGGTGCATGATGTGAAATCCACAAAGAATCAATAAAAAGTTTTTTTTTTTTTTTTTTAAGAAATGAACAGACACAGGTGTAAAAAGAGCCAGGGTCAGGTAGTCTAGGCTTTCTGATGGAGAAGCTGCATCCCCGCCACAAGTTCATCGTGTTCGTTATTATATACAGTTGAATGGGGAGCTGGGGTTATTGTGTACAGCTGGACAAGAAGGTGGGGTTTTTATGCCCAGCTGAACAAGGAAGCAGGTTAAGCTAATCTCAGTAGAAGTGGTCTCTATAGGGGACCAGTTTTCAGGCTGTAAACATCTGGAGGGCAAATAAAGCTGTAGTGGACATTTTCTGCACAGACTGCCAATATTTTCACTCAGGTCAGAGAAATGCTCTGCCATCCCTCTGAGCCTCATTAGGGGAAGTCTTTCCCACTCCCATGGGGCTGAAGCATTGGACCTTGACAAGGCTGTGAGCATGTCAACAATATACTTTCACTCAGGACTTCACTCACTCACTCCACTAAAGATGTTTCAAAAGAAAAAAAAAACATAGAGAATCATATTGTTTTATGGTTACTTAAAAATTCATTATATATACCTCTATATCTCTATCTCTATACCTATACATCTCCTCTGGAGATGATAATGTTTCCCAGGAGAGCCATAGACTTAACAAAGTCCCTAGTACCAGGCAGAAGAAACTTCCTTTCAAGCTATTGATTGGAGGAGTCTCAGAGATCCCCCCGAACAATATTAGACTATTGTCATTGCTCTTAATTGTCTATTAGAATTTGAAGCTAAACCTGTGACTGAAGATGCCACACATTTTTGGAGACAGGACTTGGAGGAATCTAGCAGGATCCAACTTAGGAGCCTCCTCCCTGAGGACTAGTCTCAGAGTAATGGAGGTTGCTATGAAAGTTGCCAAGGGGAAGAAAAGCAATCAATAGTCCTACCAGCTGCAAAGCCTGTGGCCATGACCATGACCATGACCAGCAGCACAGCAAGACAGCCCCAAAGGTGCAATAGTGGTATTTACACAGAGGTAACCAACAGCTGTTTATTGAACTTAAGGCCCTCTCAACAGGAAATAATTCATGCCTAGTACTATAAACCTAGTTAATTACCCATGGCTGGTGAGACTGTTTAACCTAGAGGAAAACGTACTACTGCCACTTTCCTCAACTAGGAAATAATTTCTAACCTGATTCTAAACACTTATCCTACACCACAGACAAGTGCAGCTCTCACCCCTCATCCAAGAAGCTTCTTTTTGCAGCAGATGGAGAACAACTAGTTGAAATGTAGAGAACGGCTGATTGGGAGGTGCCCAGCACCTCCTTATGCTTAAAGGAATATTTTAGAAGATGAGGCAGAAATACTGTAAAAGCCATTGAACCAGAATGTCTACCGTGAGATTATAGTCTCTGCTGTGGGATGTCTTTCTGCATGCTGTGAATATGTGTTGCTCTGATTGGTTGATAAACAAAATGTTGATTGGCCAATAGCCAGGCAGGAAGTATAGGTGGGGCGAGCAGACAAGGAGAATGCTGGGAAGAGAAAGGGCTGAGTCAGGAGTCGCCAGACAGACACAGAGGAAGCAAGATGACAAGGCAGAACTGAGAAAAGGTACCAAGCCATATGACTAAACATAGATAAGATATATGGGTTAAATTAAGTGTAAGAGCTAGTCAGTAATAAGCCTGAGCTAATGGCCAAGCAGTTATAATTAATATAAACTTCTGAGTGATTATTCTATAAGCAGGCCACAGGATTGCGGGGTCTTAGTGGGACCCGAGAAACATTCAGCTACAAGTCTCTATACTGACAGGGAAGCTGCACCCATGAAATCTCAACCATATGATTGTCTAAATAAGACCCAAACAATGACCACACCTATGGACATAACAAACTGGTTGGGGCAATTCTCAATCTCATTCTACCCAATGAAGACCTACAGGTACTTAATGACTACACTGTGGCCTCATTCCTGTTGAGATACTCCTGGCCTGTCTCCAGAGAGTAGCACCTAGCCCTAATCCATCCTTTGTTTAACCAATACCTTTTGTTTCTCTTATTGCCCTATGTGAATCTTGTCTGAGAGTCTCCCAGGGATCAAAGGCCTATGCAAAACTTGGTTCAGGAAACCCGGGAAAACCATAGTACCTGATAAATTAAGGAATTTGCACTTGGCATTGTATTTTTGGGAGCTTTTTTCGGGTTGTTTTGAGCATATGGAAATCAACTGGCTAAACTATAAATATTGAGAAAAATAAAAATGCCCTGGGCGAAAGGGAAAGTGTTTCAGTCCTTACAGGTTGGGTCCTCCTGCAGCCACAAAAGGCTGGATTCATTCTTAAGGTGCCTCTGAGTCTTCTTTCCACAGATCTGTGTAAACCCTCACACTCGTGCTGCGACACTACACACCGAGGGAGAACCAGTCTTCCCTGGGGATGAGCCCCCAGTTGGTTATCTAACACTGAAGATATATACATATACATATGAGCAACAATAAATGGACTCAGCAGGCTGTAGTTTTTATATATATAATTAAAGAGAGAGAAGCCTTGAATTTGATGTGGGGAGTCAGACATAGAAGGGGTTGGAAGGCAGAAATGGTGGATGATGTAAGTACACTATTCATACATGAAATTCTCAAATAAATTCTGAAGGGTGATTAAGTACAAGTAGGATACTTTCTTGCTGACTTACCAAGTGAGGCAGTCCTAATCCCCTTTGATTTAGTATCTCCCACATCTTGGCTACCTTAGGCAATTGTTACTAGCCCTTCCAGGCCTGTTTCAGTTTGTTGCTTCTAGAACACAGGTGTTACATCCCATGCAGGATTTCACTTTAGGCAGCTCACTCTCAAAGAGTTAGTTCTTACACCCTTTATCTCAAACTGTCTCCCCTAGACCTCTGGGCACTCTTCTTGGAGCTGGTCCTGAGTCAACTTCAGAAGATTACAAAGACCCCTTTGCTTCTCATGCAATGGCCACTGCTATCCTTTCAACAGTGTGCCCCAGAGCTCAGGGAAGTGTTGCATTAACTTTAGTGTGGACAAGTATTGATTTCAGGTTGGCTTAAGTGCAGAACGCTAGCTCCCAGGATTCTACTTTAGTGGGAATGGGATGGGGCCAGGAATCTGCATTTTAATCAAGCATCTTGGAAGATTCTGTTCTACCCCAGGGGTTCTGTGGGGATGCTTCAGTCAGGGAAGTCAAACAGAGCTCCAGGAGCCATTTAGTGCCAATCAAAGCTCTCTACTTTCATCTGCTTTATAATTAGCCATTTAGTGGGCTGGAGAGGAGGCTCAGCCATTAAAGGATAGGCTCACAACCAAAAATATAATTAGGCATTTGGTAAAAATTTGAGTTGGGGAATTTGGCCTATCCACATTCACAGATCCAAATCTACCAAGTACTCCCACTTGTAACAGGATTTGAAAGGCTGCCTTCATCTCATGATTCAAAAAATAAACAAGCAAGCAAAAAATGCTCCCCCAGGCTCGCCTCGCTGTGGTATGGTTGTCTTTTGTTACATTAGAAAATATATATAGAAATCTTTTTTATATGTTTTAGAAGATAAGTTAATCATATCTAATATGTATTTTAATTATCTTAGTTCTTATCCTACTCATGTTACCAATATTTTGTTACATTTATTGAATGACCTGTTTTCATAGGTTGGAGGAAAGTGAAGTTTGTTATACAAGCGCACGTCCCTCAGGGTCTGTTTCCGGTCGTCACCCCGGTGGGACAGCCACCCATCTTCTGTCATTCCTTTTTAATTCTATGTTTATGTCATAGTTCATTATCTGAAAGATTGTCTTCCTTTTCTCTGAATCATCTTTCATATGTTGACTTTTAAGTCTAGAAGAATAATTTTTGCATGTTTCTGGAACATCCTTTGCAGATGCAGAAGTCAGTCTGATTAAAGTAGAGGTGATGACAGCTTGTCATTGTGTGCCGAGTGTGCATCCCAGGAGTAGAGCCTGGTTCTCAGCATCCGCCTCCACGGTGCTTTCTTCATGTTCTCTCTGTAGAGTCCCCTCATTTCTGGTCAAGGTTTTGGTAGGAAAGTGCTACAGAAGTGTGGTCCAGCGGCATGTTGGCTTTGAGGTTTGGGTAGGAAGCTTTATCCTGGGTATCCCAGCTGCTTTTCTGTAAAACGACATTAACAGCTCAGCTTGATGGTGGTGACACACGCCTTGAATCCCAGCACTTGGGAGGCAGAGGCAAGTGGAGCTCTATAAATTTGAGGCCAGCCTGGTCTACAGAGCGAGTTCCAGGACAACCAGGGCTATACAGAGAAACCCTGGGTAAAAGAATGCATACAAGCATTGTATAAAGATGCGTCAAGTAGCTGAGACAGGCTTCCAGAGCCCTGACATTTGTTGGCACAGCCAAAGCAGAAGAGCCCCTGTTCAGGATGTCCCCTCAAATAGGAGAGATCAGAGTGTACAGGAAACACAATTCTCAACATTTCACCAGGCAGAGACCATATTTGACCGGGACAAGGTCTCTTTAGCTCAGTGGCTGTGGCTGCGCGGTCAGATTACCGGCTTGTGGTGCTATGGGCTTCTTAGAATCCACTGCAATGGAAGCAGATGCCTTTCTTCAGGCTCTAGTCAGAACCCATCTCCTTTTACTTCAGCCTCCACCTGTAGGTCAGTGATTAGCATCCCACACTAAAGTGTAGTCTTCATTTTGGAGTTTTAATGAACTTTGAACCCATGGCCAGCTAGTGCTGTCTCATTTGCCCTTGTGTTCAGGTTCTTCGGCCAAATACTAGCATGTGTTAGAGTTCAACAAATGCCCCAGTGAGTGGAGTAGACTCCTGGCCCTTGCACAGTGTAGGTCAGGTGGCTTTTAAAGAGACACAGTCTACTTAGAACTGGAAACTGTATGATGTCTGTCCCTTCTACTTTACAAGGAAGAGTTGAAGTCTTGTCTATGATTCTGGTTGCATATTATAATCATCTGCAGAGTCTTACCTCTCCAGTGGCCAGGGTCACAGCAGCACTATTGTTCCCACCAGGCAGTCCTACCATGTGGCTTCTCTGAGATCCACTGGGCAACATCTGTGACAGCAGAGACCCCAAAAGGAGGCAGAAGCAAATGCAAATGCTCTATTCTTGTGGGATCAACTTGGCATCCTGGGAGGAAGCAATATTCATATGCACTCTGACTCCCTGAGAGAACTGAATCCCATCACTGGCTCCTATGTAGTTTCTTGTTAAAGGTTGGGGCTTAAAGAAAAACTCCAAACCAAAAGCTTCTTTCTCCCTACTGTGACCGTCTCTAACTGTGCCTCTATTTCTCTGTCCCCTTCATAGAAACACATCTCAAATAAGATGTCTGTGCTTTCGTCTTTCAAACTCAGGGTGCTGGCCAAACTGGGTTTGCACGTGCAAAAAGAATGAAATTAGATCCATGCCTCTCAGCCTTCACAAAATTAATTCAAACCAGCTCAGAGATCTTAATTTAAAACTGGAGACACTGAAACTACCAAAGGAAAACACACGGAAACCCTCGACACAGGTATAGACAAGAGACTTTTGAATAGAACTCCGACAGGGCTGGAAACAGCCCCAAGACCTGACAATGGGACAACAAGAAATTAAAAAGCTTTGAACACCAGAAGAGGCTGTCAACAGAAAAAGCAGGACAGCACACAGAGAGGGAGAAAACTTCTACCAGCAATGTTTCAGACAGGGGCTTAGTGTCTAGACTATAGAAAGAACTACAAAATTTAAACACCCCCACCTCCCTGAACAAAAAGTAATGCTGCCAGTCAATAAATGAGCCAATGATCTGAACAAGAAGTTTCCCCAAAGAAACACAAATGTCAAATTTTAGTGTTTAAAAAAGGTTCAGTGTCCTTAGCCATCAGAGACGCGAAAGTTAAACCTGCCTTGAGATTCCATCTCACCCAGTGAGAACGGCTGCCATCGAGAAAGCCAAGGACCATGGTGATGAAGATATGGGGGAAAGGAACCCTTATTTGCTGCCAGTGAGAGTGTAAACTGGTGTAGCCACACTGGGAATCAGTGTGGAGGCTTCTCAAAAAAACCAAGAACAGAAGCAAGCTACGATGAAGCCATAGCACTCCTGGACATATACATGAAAGGTTCTACCGGGTACCACGGAGGCATTTGCATAGCCGTATCTCTCATTGCACTTTTCATAATGTCAAGGAAGTGGGACCAGCTTCATGGAAAAGGAAAATGTGGCAAATGTGTACAATGGAATTTTATCCAGCTACAAGTAAAAATTAAATTACAAAATTTGCAGTTAAATAGGTAGAACTGGAAAACTGTAACGAGTCTTTCTCTGTCCCACCAGCCAGCTCCCAAACAATGACACAGAGAGACTTCTTATTAGTTATAAAAGCTTGGCCTTAGCTTAGGCTTGTTTCTAACTAGCTCTTATAACTTTAATTAACCCATTTTTTTTATTAATCTGCATGCTTCCATGTGATTCATGGCTTTTATCTTTCCTCCTGTATGTCCTTCTTCCTCTGTGTCAGGCTTGCAACCCTGTCTTTCTTCCTCTCTGAGTCCTCTCTGTCCCCAGAAGTCCTGCCTAACCTCTTCCTGCCTAGCTATTGGCCATTTAGCTCTTTATTAAACCAATCACAGTGGTACATCTTCACACAGTGTAAAGGAATATTCTGCAACAGAAAACACTAAATTAAACACTATAATTCAGGCTCAGAAAGATAAAAACTGTACTTTTTTTTCCTTTCTAATATGGGGATCATAGCCCCTAACTCTTAAATATGTGTAGCCAGGTAGAGGTGACTTTGGGTAAAGACAAAACACTGCAAGGAGTCTATGAGATGGACAAGAAAAGAGGCTTTAAGGAATGAGTGTGGGAGAGACACTAGAACAAAATGGAAAGGGGGTGACTGGGACTGAAGGGTACACAGGTCAAAGTGGGGCAGGGTGATGAGGGAAAGAAAGTATGTGTGAAAATCCCACTGGCAACCTGTTACTCTGTATGTGGACTTGAAGGACATTTAAAGAAGCTAATGATCTTTGTTCACTCCCTGTCCACTCCCTGACTCCCTTTACTTGGCCTCTGTTCTTGTACAAATCACAAACAGTGGCTACAGCATCACCAAAGGTCATTGCATAAGACCTTCAGAACTCTCTGACAGTGCCCACTCTTCTCTCTTACAGTTTTCTTTCGTTTTGAAGATGGCTTAAGGCAGGGCTCCCCTCTTTAACTCGGGGCTGCCCCTTTAACTCCAGGCTGCTTCTTTAACTCCGGACTGCCCCTTTAACTCCAGGCTGCTCCTTTAACTCCGGACTGCCCCTTTAACTCCAGGCTCCCCTCTTTAACTCCGGACTGCCCCTTTAACTCAGGTCTGGAGTTTGCTGTCAATGTGGCAGAGATAGCCATTTGGGAAAAAAACTGCCCTTGCCTCAACTGCTGACAGTATGTTGTCCAAACTGGAAAAGCAGGACACAAAAGATGGCAACTACCGAAGTTTGCCAAAATAAGGCAGGACAGTCCTTCAAAATTCCTGCTTCACAGAAGAGTCTGTTAGATGCTCTAGGCCTGTAGGCAGAAGATGGATGCCCCAGTGTTGCAGAGGAACCTTGGATGACTGTCCAGGCAGCCAGCTGTTTTTGTCATTTCTGTAGTTTTGGAAGTTGCTTCATCTGCACTTCCTGTTTTCTCAGGTAATATTATATCCTTCTCAGGTCTCTGATGGGGTTGAAGAATGAACAGTTATAGTTCTACAGTTTTCCTTGTTACCAAATTTAGCAGAGAATAAGAGATGTAAAGTTAAAAAAAAAGTGATGTAAAGTTTTATAAGATTGAGAAACATAAAAGCTTAAGTTGTTTATCTAAGAAAATGTTTTAAGGTCTAAAAAGATATTTAAAAATTTAGATGGTAAGACAAGTTATGACAGAAAATGGTTTAGGTATAAAAATTTAGATTCATCAAGATAGGATATATAATAGAGTATTTTCTCTGAATATGACAAATATAAATGAACTTGACACTGTCAATATAATTCTTTTTTTTTTTTTTTTTTTGAG
>CABHPP010097558.1:19987-47464 GCA_902168425.1 Peromyscus attwateri | reverse complement strand
TCTACCTCTTCTGTCTGCCTCTCATGCCCTGATGCTGGTCCCTGGGAGAGTTGGCCCTCCACCTCTTCTGTCTGCCTCTCATGCCCTGATGCTGGTCCCTGGGGTCACTGCTCCATTGGACTTTCTCTGTCTTTCTTGATATGGTGACTACTCTCTTATCCACAAGGCCCAGGTAAAGCCAATGCCAGCCTGGGCATCACCACAAATAGACAGTGTGCCAATGACCAGCTTTCCATGTTCTAAAAGCAACAGCCTGTGACTCCCTTGCCCTCTCTTTGGACTCTAAAGTGGCTGTTCCTCTCTCCTCCTGCTTGGCCACTCATACCATGCACCTTCTGTTACTCTGACTTGCCTCTGAGACTGGGTCAACCTTCCAGTTTCCCCCTAGACTTCAGGAAGCTTTCCCAAGAGCCAGAAACACATCCTATTCCCATGGAAACCTCTTCCTCCATCCAGACTGTGCTGGGTAGAGACCAAGTGACCCAGCGGAATAGCATAAGGGTGAGAGATGCCAGTGTGCATGGCTGGAGTCAGTAGCAGAGTTTGAGGACAAAAAAAAAAAATCAGCTCTTTATTAATAATTACTGAATCTTGCCACAGTTTATAAATCACAGGAGAAAACAGCAGATTAGTCCATACATAATTCAATGTTCCGTTTTTAAAGGAAAGGCAGAGGAAATTTAAAATGGAATCGACCAGGGTTTATGCTTGATTTGTATTGGTGGAATTTTCCATTTAGTTATCCATATTCTGAGAGATCACCCATCATTTGTCAGGTAGCTAGGACATTCAGCTAAGAAAAATATGCCCAGCCAGAAACACCCAGTGTCATACAATTGCTGTGGGACGGTTCAGAGGAAAATCAACAGCTTTAGGCTCTAATAACATCTTCATTCTGCTCAGAGGCTGGAGGTGTCCAAAAGACATCTTTGGGTTACTGTGGCTCCCAACTACTTTGCAAATGAGCCAGCGGTCTAGAGACTGAGGCCTCCATGCCAATGGGACGGCCATAGAAGCATCTACACCAGGGGTCTTTACAGGTGAGCTTTGAAAAATGCTCATGCATGGCATTAGTCTGTACTGATTCATCTCTTGACAGCCTCTCCTGGGTACCAGCCTTGGAGAATGGTTGCTTCTCAACCACCAGCTCCTTCTTGGAAACAAACTTGTGGAACCCAAGGTTTCTTCTGCTTCCTGGCTGCTCAAAGTGGATGGACTTAAGGGAATCAGGATGCTGAGTCCTTTGATGAGGGCCCCTGAAGAAAGGGGGGCAACCCTAGATCTAGCTAATGAACCCTGGGCAAACCCCAATTCTGGTTGGGCATATAGGAGCTCAGTGTCCCAGCCTGGAAGGTCAGAGAGTACTTACTGGTTTGAAGCATACTTACTGGTCTGTAAAGTATTAGAAGAGCCTTGAGTGGAAGGAGCTGTGTGAGTGCAAATTACCGTTATTATTACAACTTCTGGGCAAGACAAGACTTACAACCAAAACCCCACCTTTTGCCTGAAAGGACCCCACCTTCGAGAGCTACAGTGGAGAATGAAGTTGGGAGGCTAACCATCTCCTGTCACTCAGCTCCATTACCTGTGTACTCTTCCTCATCCTCGGGAGTCTCTGCCTGAGGTGGTGGCCCAGCAACTTTGAGAGGCTCCAGCTCCGGGACTGAGAGCTCCAGCATCCGTGAGCGAGACTGATGGGAACTGAACGTGCGGTACGGGTGCTCCGCGGTGCCGTATAAAATGAGGCTCCATTCTTTCAACTTTCCTGGAAGACACCAAAACCACAGTTATCCCCCAAAGCTCTGGATGCGCCTGCAGGCCGCTGAGACTGTGCAGCAGCCTCCGTCACTCATAAGAGCATCAGATGGGGCCTGGCTTCTACTCCCACAGTAGGGTCTTTGCTGTGACTTCACTTCCGACTCACCGGTTGGCCAGGTGTGATGGCTGTTCTTGGTTGTCAACTTGACTACATCTGGAATTATCTAAAACCCATGCAGCTGTGAGGGGGTCTTCCCTTAATTAAATCATTTAATTTAATGTAGATTAATTAATTAATCATTTAATTAATTCATTTGCTGTGGGATGTTCTGTATGGCAAATGTGTTGCTAATAAAACACTGATTGGCCAGTGGCTAGGCAGGAAGTAGGCGGGACTAACAGAGAGAATTAAAAGAGCAGGAAGGCAGAAGGAGTCACTGCCTGTCAGCCAGCAACCGCCAGGACAAGCAGCATGTAAAGATGCCGGTAAGCCACGAGCCATGTGGCAAGGTATAGATTTATGGAAATGGATAACTTAAGATATAAGGACAGTTAGCAAGAAGCCTGCCACGGCCATACAGTTTATAAGCAATAGAAGTCTCTGTGTTTCCTTGGTTGGGTCTGAGCGGCTGTGGGACTGGCAGGTGAAAGAGATTTGTCCTGACTGTGGGCCAGGCAGGAAAACTCTAGCCACAAAGTGTCCTCACTTTTATGTTCCCATTTCCGACTCACTTTTAAACTGGACTTTTTGAGGTGGTAAAATACACAGTTAATCTGGGCGACACCGTCTGCTGGCCGCCTATATAAAGGACGTGGAAGAAGGAAGAAGAAGAAGAAGGAAGCTCGCTCACTTGCCTGCTTACTCTCACTCTCACAGGCAAGTCCATTACTTCACTGGCCTTGGAGTTTCCATCTCTGGAATTCCAGTGTCTACTGAAGACCAGCTGAGACATCCAGCCTCGTGGACTGAACAACTACCTGGATTCTTGGACTTTCTGTTAGTGGACAGCCACTGTTGGACTGGCCGGACCATAGCCTATAAGCCAGTGATTCTCAACTGTAGGTGGTGACCCTTATGGCAAACCTCGGTCTCCAAAAATACTTACAGTATGGCTCATAAGAGTAGCAAAATTACAGTTATGAAGTAGCAATGAAAATAATTTTATTTTTTAATTGTAACCACTACAACATGTGGATCTATATTAAAAGGTTGCAACATTAGGAAGGTTGAGAACCACTGTTGTAAGCCATTTTAATAAATCCCTTTTCTATATATATTTGTTCATTTTATGAGTTCTATTCCTCTAAAAGACCCTGATTAATACAGATTTGGTACCAGAACGGGTTCTAGAGCAACAGAAGTGTAAGGATGAATTTTTTTTTTAATGTATCTGGAATAGGCCTTCCAATTTGCCAACACCTACAGCTACTGAAGCCTCTCCAGTTACTGAAACTCACCTAGAAGCTCGGAGAATACTGAAAGCCCATGGTGTGAACTACTTTACAAATATAAGGAGGCAATGCATTTGATTGACTGCACCCTGAAAGATCCAGGCTCAAATGGGTCTTACCACTTCAAATGATTTAGTTTAAAAAAAAAAAAACTCTCGTAAGTGTACCCAGACACATGGGTTTTAGTTAATTCCAGATGTCGTCAAGTTGACAACCAAGAATAGTCACCACAAGTACATGCCTTATAAACTTGACACACAATCATATCTCCTTATGTCATGATTAATTTCCAAATGAAAACAATAACCAGGTCATAATCATACCTAACATGATATAACTATCCCTCAAACTGCCATAAATGCATTAGGAATTTAAGAATTTAAGTGGCAATGTCTCTTGAGGGTCATTCTTATAGCATCTCAAACTTAAACATGATGACCACCAATATTCTCTTAATTGATATTATATTATATGATAAAGAAATTGAGGAAAGAAAACACAAATAGCTGTACAAATACAACAAAATACAATAAACATTTATGACAACTATAGTCCTCATTTCTGTAACTGGTGACGTGGGCTTAGCTAGTATTTAGAACTACCTTCCTCTACTACCCATTCTGTATTTCCTCCACCTTCAGCAAGCACTTCAGCAGGTCTTGGTTCTTTTCCTGAGGGAGTGACCCACACCTTCATTCCTGAAGGGTCTGTAACCTTTGCCATCCTGCCTGGATTAGGATGTTGTAGTTTCCAACTGACTTTAATCATAGGATATGGTAGCACCAAGAGATGCCCTAAAGCAGTGGTTCTCAACCTTCCTAATGCTGCGACCCTTTAATACAGTTCCTCATGTTGTGGTGACCCCCAACCACAAAATTAGTTCATTGCTACTTCATAACTTTAATCTTGTCACTGTTATGAATCGTAATGTAATATCTGATGCATGACCCCAAAGGGGTCATGACCCACATGTTGAGAACCACTGCAAAGGATCTCCTGCACCCCAGACATAATCTTCCTTACTTCCATTGTGGAGAAGCAATCCAATTTCCCCTTGGTAATCCGGATCAATCACCCTTCCTAACACGGTTATCCCTTTCTTAGACAGCTGGCTCAAGGCCATCGGAAACCCAAGGTGGCCAGGGGGAAGTCTGAGCTTCAGTGTCTCCTGGCAGGAGTGTTCCCTGCTCTGGAACTAAAACTTCTAGGCCAGTAGAACTGAAGGTCGAAGGGACAGGAAGCAAAAAATTTCCTAGTGAGTCACTAGGGGGGATTGTAAGTCTTTCCATGCCTTGATTCCTGGACCTGTGGATCCTGGCTATGGGAGAAGCCAGACCATATATTGGACACTGATTCAAAGCATAGACCACCTTCTGGAGAACCCCGCCCCAGTCCTCCAGGCTGTTGCCACCTAATTGGTGCTGTAACTGTGTCTTCAAAAGGCCATTCCATCTTTCTATCAGGCCGGCTAATAGATGACCAGGATGGTGGTGAACATGGTAAGACCCGCAGATTCCATGACCATGGGCCCACTGCTTCACTTCTCTGGCTGTGCAGTGAGTTCCTTGGTCAGAAGCGCTACTGTGTGGAATACCATGAGGGTAAATAAGGCATTTTGTAAGTCTACAATGGTGGTTTGGGCAGAATTATACGCAGGAAAGGCAAATACACAGCCAGAATAAGTATCTACTCCAGAAAGGACAAAGCATTGTCCTTTCCACAGATGAAGTCATCCAGTGTAGTCAACCTGCTACCAGACTGCTGGCTGCTCACCGTGGGGAATGGTGCCATATCCGGGGCTCAGTGTTGGTCTCCACTGTTAGGAGATCTGGTACTCAGCAGCAGCTGTATCCAGGTCAGTCTTGGTGAGTGGCAGTCCATGTTGTTGAGCTCATGCATAACCCCCATCTCTGCCACCATGGGCATTTTGTTCATGGGACCACTGGGCAGTGATGGGGATGGCTGGAGAAAGAGGGCTGACTGTCCACAGAATGGGTCATCCCCCATTGGTCAACCAGGGAGGCTATATAGCAGGGGGGACCCTAGGATGACTGTGGCTTATAATAAGTTTTGGTTTTACTCAATCACTGGGCAAGTCTCGATGAAACATTTCACTATTAGGGTAAGAATTTATACTGTATCAAGCTGATGATAGAAAAATAAATAAATTAAAAAAATGAAAAAAAAAAAAGAAAGAAAAAGGCATTTGCTCAATCAATAGCTGCATACCATGTACCAGGAGATGTGTTGATCTGCTCAAGTAAGGACACCACATCTGGTACAGCAGCTGCAATCCGAGTCACTACTTGATTGAGTTTTTGATCATCAACTGCCATTCTCCATGATCCATCTGCCTTTTGTACTGGCCAGACAGGAAGGTTAAAGGGAGATGTGGTGGGAAGCACCACCCCTGCATCTTTCAAGTCCTTGGTGGTGGCACTAATTTCTGCAGTTCCCCCAGGGATGCGACATTGTTTTTGATTCACTATTTTCCCTGGCAGAGGCAGCTCTAATGGCTTCCATTTAGCCTTTCCAACCACAGGTCAGGGAACCCCTGTGAGAGTTCTGCCAACTTCTAAGTATGTCTATCCCGATTATACATTCTGGAACTGGGGAAATAACCAAAGGAGGAATTTGGGGACCCACTAGACCTACTGTGAGTCAGACTTCAGCCAAAATCCCATGAATCACCTGACCCCCATAAGCCCCTACTCCAACTGGAGGGCCACAGTGCTTCTTGGGATCTTCCAGAATCAGCGTCAGTTCAGAACCAGTACCCAGTAGACCCCGGGAAGTCTGACTGTTTCCTTTACCCAGTGTATAGTTACCTTGTAAAAGGCTGGAGGTCCCTCTGGGGAAGGATTTGGGAAAGGCTAACAGTAGAACTCTTGGGAATTTTATCAAGGTCCGTACAGGAAACTGGCTGTTTCTTCATTCAAGGTGTTCTAGGTCTGCAAACTAGCTCAAATCTGGAAATTGTTTCATAGACTGAGATTACCTTTAGACATGATCCAATGAAGCCTTTCTTTTATTTGAGATTTTTTCTGCTTATACAGATCAAATAAAATTCTGTAGGCGTCTTATCTATTTCATGCCTGGAAACACCAAGACTAATTAGCCAGTACCCAAGGTTCATATAATCATGCCATCATAAAAATCACTTTGCCCATGCTGCCTATCACAATAACAATGATCACCTTGACTTCGGCAATTCAGTGTTGTCACCGTGGGGCTCAATTAAAACCATTGCATTTAATTCAGCCAACTGAGCAGCAGCACCTTAGACTCTAAGGTCTGGCACAAGGAAAGGGCGACAACAAAGCTCTTCAGATGTGCTGGGGCCCCTCACCATTTTTGCGTCTATAGGAATCATGAAGGGCGTGTCTTCTGGGCCTTCTCATTGGGGAGGATTAGGTTCTACACAGCATATCCACCTTAGCATTGCAGTTTTCCTGAGCCTTAAAATCCCTTCATCAACACTAAGCCAAGGGATATCAGGCACCAACAACTCCTTTTTAGCATGCCAGCTTTTGATAAACGCTTCAGCCAACCATTCAACAAACTTTTGATAACTTTTTCTGTAACTGTGTGAGCTTCCATATTAAACCTAGAATCTCCACTCAGTTGGCCCGTATCAATAAACTCGGCCTGATCCAATTTTATGTTTTTTCCACCATTATCCCACACCCTTAAAATCTATTCCCACACATATTCCCAGACTTCTGCTTGAACAGATTAGCAAACTCATTAAGTTCTTTAGTAATGTAGCGCACCTCCTCATGGACTACACTTTCTTCCTCCCCTCTAGGACCTGCTTAGCCTTAAGTCTGGTTGTAGGTCTAGGGGCAACTATTGGTGGGCAGTGAGGGACATCAGTATTGTCTTGTCTGGCATCCCCTTCAGGGAAAGTCACTGTTGGTTCAGCAGACAATGAAGATTGATTTCCTCAGTCAAAGGTAGAAGAGGCAATATTTCAGGGGCTGGGGCTGTGAGTAACTCTTCTGCTGAGAGATAAACCCTTGAGATTCCCAGGATGCAAAGTTCTCAGCTTTAATATGGTCCTCCCACACATCCCCACCCCAAGTTACAGGATCTCAGTCTTGACCCACTAATGCCCTTACTTTAACCATGGACACCTTCTGAGGCTGGTACTTGAATTTTCACAGTAATTCAGCCAACCTTATAATGAGGGCTTTGGTTTGATTTTCTGCAACTTGAGCTCTGTAGAGAGAAGATTCTTTTCCAGAGCACACTTAGAAATCTCTAGACTGAGTTGGGGGGCAGTGGTGCATGCCTTTAATCCAGCACTCAGGAGGCAGAGCCAGGCAGATCTCTGTGAGTTCGAGGTCAGCCTGGTCTACAGAGTGAGATCCAGGACAGGCACCAAAACTACACAGAGAAGACCTGTCATGAAAAAAAAAAAAAAAAAAAAAAAAAAAAAAGGAAGAAAGAAAGAAAGAAAGAAAGAAAGAAAGAAAGAAAAGAAAGAAAGAAAGAAAGAAACCTCTAGACTGTCACAAGTGTCTGCAGTCAGTCTTATCACTGGGTTCTTTGTTGCCCTTTACTGTATTCCTCCCCCTCCCCCGGAGCTTAGGACCAAACCTAGGGCCTTGCAATTGCTAGGCAAGCGCTCTACAACTAAGCTAAATCCCCAACCCTTTACTGTATTCTGAAGTGCTAAAAGGGAATTTTATCAGGAGCTCATTCTTTTCCTTTCTCAGTTTATCCAGAGATGATGGGAGCAACCGACCACCACCATCATTTTCTTTATTTTTCCACAGTGTCAAAAGTTTTATATACAGAGTCACCAAATCTGTTGACTCTCACAGTTGGTGAGTTCACTTCTTTGGGATTCAAGCATATTGGGAAGACCAGCTGAGATACCCAGTCTCATGGACTGAGCAACTACTGGATTCTTGGACCTTCTGTTGGTAGACAGGCATTGTTGGACTAGCAGCCTGTAAGCCATTCTAATAAATCATATATATGTAGATTCCCCCTATCAGTTCTGGTCCTCTAGAGACCCCCGACTAATACACCAGGTGAGACTGCTGCCTGAGCCACACACTGCTTCCCCCGGCCATCTCCTTCCTAAAAGCCAGGGTTCCTCTCTCCCTGAGCTGCCCTGCATCTCCTGAGCCGGATGGAGGGGATTTGGACCGGTTGGCTGATTTGGACTCCTTTGTTCTAGAGGTCCTTTTGGCTCCTTGCCTCTTTTCACTGCCGCTGCCTTTGAAGATGCTCCGCCCCCAAACTGGCACTAGCTAGTTATCTGCCCCTCTGGGACAGACTAGGTACCAGACTTGTCAGGTGGCCTCCTATGGGACACTAGGTTGCACTCAAGGGCCCTTCTATTTGGGTCCTCCACTCCAAAGCATAAAGGAATTTGGTCTCCGGTTTGTCGCTCTGTAACCAGATTGATAACAACAACATCTGGAGACGCATCTGGGAAGATAGCTAGGAGTAGATTATCTAATAATGGTCAGGCCCCATGATGGCATTAGGAGATGTGAAAGTAGAAGAAGTGGGAGCGGAGCCAGCACACTAGCTCTGACTCACCACGGGATACCCGCCTCCACACTATGATGCAGCAAAAAGGTTTCACCAGATGCTGGCGACGTACCCTTGGACTTTCTAGCTTCCAGAACCACAAACCAAGCAAACCTCTAATCATTGTGAATGACTCAGCCTCGGGTATTTTGCTATAGCCACCCAAGACAGATTTAGGCCTTGCCCCATGTCAGACCCCGCATCGCCTGAGGCTGGCTTGGCCTGGGCAGCATTAGAGGATGTATACAGGAAGGGTCCTTCCACTTGATGAAGCAGACCTCTTCCTAGTGCATGGACTTCCAAAGGGTCTAGCTCCTTTAGACACATAGTGGCTTAGTCCCTTTACAAGTTTCACAGGTGCACACGTGACTGTGGCACTGAGTGCCTCCACACAGCTCCAGGTGCAGAAAGCTCAGCCATGGCAATGACTTTATCCGTCCAGAACTCCTTAGGATCAAATTAAAGCTCTATTTCAAACCGCGAAGGCGTCTGGGCTCTTTAACTACGGAGTGATGAACGGTGATTACAGAGCGACTGTGGTAACTGAAGGACAGAACCCAAGGGCTCTGCAAACCGTCATTTAACTGGGAGTTATTTTGGTCCTATAGGATGTCTCCAAAAACACCCGCAAAAAGCCACCTCACTGAAATCAGAGTCTTATTTTGGGAGAGAGTTTCAGTCAGACAAACAAAAAGAGCTGCTCTGTCTTCAGGATCAATAGTGTCCAATGTGGAGGAGGAGAGAGAGGAAAGCCTTCCCAGGAACCACCCTGCAGGAGGGGGCAGAAGGGAGGCTACCACTCAGGAATGGAAGAGAGACTTCATTTTCCTTAAATCCACAAACACCCACCATATTTCCTGTTCACATCCACAAATTCCAAAAAGCATAATTAAAAAAAAAACAACCCACAACCCTACAGACAAAGCAGATAAATGTCAAAGAAGAAACGGCAGAGAGCAGTAGGTACATGTAGGGTCTGTTTCCACATAGGACGCGTACATGGAAGCCTCAAACCTAGTTACAAAAGCAAGACAGAGCCTCCCTGCCAGAGGGTGACGATAGAGCCTCATGCTGTGCTCATGCACTCTTTGAGGCATCGTTTGTCTGTTTGCAGCCCTGGGAACGGAACATCTAGTGTGCGTGTGTGTGTGTGTGTGTGTGTGTGTGTGTGTGTGTGTGTGTGTTCAAATTCCTCCCATGTGTTTTATGCCCTGTGTGGAATAGCCTTCCTTTTTAAGATTTATTTTATTTTTTGTGTGCCTATGTGTGTAGGTTTGTGCACACAAGTGCAGGTGCTGTGGAGGCCAGAAGAGGGCATCAGATCCACTAGCTACAGGCAGCTATGAGTCACATGACATGGTGCTGGGAAGCCACCTTGGCTCCTCTGCAAGAGCAGCGAGCACTCTTAGCCAGCAGGCCATCTATCCAGCCCCTGGAACAATTGTCTTCATGTCTTTATGAAGGCAGGAAAGTAAAAACAGCACCAATGTATAAAAAAAGAGGGAGCCATGCGTCCAAACTTGACATGTAACCTTAGGACGGGTTGTGGAAATCATACCTATTAGGAAAAGGCATTGTACTATGGGGGCATATGTAGGGTTCCTGTGGTCCTACTGCCTTCCCCTGCAAACTCATTTCCTGTGCTGTGTCCCTTCTTCTCAGAGCCATGATTTCTTAGCATACTACCTGGGCCCTCAGAGGCACTCATAAACATATTGCAGATAGACTGAACAAAACTACAGAGCAGCTGTGAGCAAAAACGCCTCTTGTTCCCCTTGGCTCACTGCTGATGTGGCTTCAGTGTGCTTTGACACCTCTTTGAAGACTCAGCATTTGTTCTGAGCAAACAGTTCAAGTACATTTCTGAGCGCATAAACTGCTTACAATTTTTTATCAAGTCAAATCAGGAAAGTGTTCTCACTTAATCATTCGAAAAGCCGCTCAACTGCTCACACACAGCCGAGAGATGCAAGGTTAACCCCTCGGAGTTGTTACATGGGAGGAATTTGAAGATGACTCTTTAAAAAAGTTATTTTTCTGCTACTTATAGAAGACAGATCATTAAACACCGATGCACATAAAAAGGAAAATAGAAGTCATTCATAGCTGCTCCGGCATGGGTTTTCCAGGTTACTTTTTATGAATGGGCATTTCCATGCATGTGCATTTCTATCCTGCATGCCATCTCCTTCCCACTCAGCACTACATGATATCTACTGCATTCAGGAGTTATTTATTTACTAGTTCATTGTTTCCAGGGATGTGCCTTTCTTAGTTGGGTATCAGCTTTAGTATATGGCAAGTGTCTGTCAAACAATTGATGTTCTACATATGTTCATAGGATGATAAGTTAATAGCTAAAAACATCAGGGTTTTTCTTTTAAAGGAAATTATTTCACTACATGAATAACTCTCCCCCCCCCCCCCTCTCTCTCTCTCTGTGTGTGTGTGTGTGTGTGTGTGTGTGTGTGTACACATGTGGGAGCAAGAGTTCAATACTAGGTACTGTTTCTCAAGAGCCATCAACCTTGATTTTTGGAGACGAGCTCTCACTGGCCTGGAGCTTGACAAATAGACTAGGCTAGCTGACTAGTGAGCCCCAGGGGTTCCTCCATTGTCTGTTCTCCCCGTACTGGGGTTACAGGCATGCACGACTATTCTTGGCTTCTTAGGTGGGTACCAGGGATCAAACACAGGTCCTCATGCTTCTTCTACAGCAAGCACTTTACAGACTGCATTATCTTCCTAGCCCCGTAATCAGTTCTTTACCAACCCTTTAGCATGGATTATAAGAGAACCCCTCTCTGTCTCTCTTTCTTTCTCCTTCTCTCAGCACATGGGCTAGGACTAGCACTTGCTACAGTACGGGCCACTTTCTCTGGGTGGATTCCCTCAAACAGAACTACTGGGTCCCGATACTAAGACATCATGGAGGCTTTCATCACATACTGCCAGAAGTCACACACACCTTCCTGGATTCAAAAGCACCCAGGGGAATGAACAGAGACACCTGGGAAACCCAGTTCCTGCAATAACCAAATCTTGCCTATGGTCCCTTCTCCAGTCCCCACCGTCACTGACTCAGTCAGGTCAGACACTTGGGACTCAGCAAGGCACATCCAGGAAGGAAGAGCTGCTCCAAGGTCCTAGTTTGGGGAGGGGAGGGGGCGAAGGAGGTGTTTCCCTCATTTCAAGTTTAACATGACCCTCACCTATTGCACCCCTCCCTGGGGATGTGTGAGGACACAGTTCCCAGGGGCCAGCTCCCTCTACATTCCCTAGAGGCCATTGGGAAGGTGAGATGTGAAAGTGAGAAAGGATGGAGGAAGAGAAGGCAGGCACATCCCGGGCGCCTCCATGTCAGCCCGGCTCCACACTTACCAGAACGGCTGCCGAGAGGCAGCTGTAGGATTTGGCCCTCCTTTGAGCAAAGCATTTAACTAGAAGGTATGAGTCCTTAAGGTCACCAGCAAGCATGCTCAAGTCCATTGTGGCAAAGTCCCAACTAGTACCATGCAGTTGTTTCCTGAAGGGTCTGAAAAGATGTCCCCATCTATATGCTTTGGCTGTTTTGACATCAGATTCCTGAGATCGCAGGAGAAAGACAGTCAAGCCCACCTGCTTACACGCTGGGGCTGGCACCTGGTGCCAACAACGGAACCTGGGTGACTGTAATTGCCAGAGGCCAAGGATAATCCCTGGCTAATGCCACTGGAGGCTGCCAATCAACAGCTTTCACTCCATCCATTATCTTCCCAATGCTCTTCCCCTGGATGAATGAAACTCCCAACAAGCAAACAGGATTACTCCTACTTTTCAAAGAAAGAACCAATATTACAGAGGGCTGAGGTTGAGCTCGCCAGTATAGGAAAGCGCTAGCAGTCATGAAGCTTTTCTTCGCCCAGATTTTTGAAGTAATCCTTAAAGATCCCTGAGAGAGGAATTTATAACTGGAGACAACATGGGGCGTGATGGGAGAGGTTCTGAGGGGTTGTGACTATGAGCTAAAAGTTTGAATGCCTAGCCATTCTTGCTTATACAAGAAGTTATTAACAATTAAGACTCTTATTAAATCTACCAGACTCCCAGATTAAACCCATGCAGGAAGAAATACTTTAGTTGAAACACAATAAAGGACGAAAGGGCTAGAAAATCAAGTATGTAAGTTCCAGTTTAATGCTTCAATGAATGGTTTTTTTCTTTTCTTTCCTTCTGGGGTCCAGGGAACTAGTCACCTGAGAGCTACACTCAAGTCACAAAGTTTAAGCACCAAGGTTTGGGTGGAAGGAAAGAAGAAGGCTGCCCACACCTATTTATAAGAATACCTCACAAAGGTCAGTTTTATGGTGTGTGAATTATAACTCAAAGAGTCTGTTATTTAAAATACTGTGTATGTACTATATCCACACCGTTGCCATCCATAGCAACTCAATAAACCTAACACATAACTTGAAATGTATTTTAAATCCTCGTTATGGAAAGTGAAAGGAAGATAAAGGACATCAAGAAAATGGCTTGGAAGAGGGCATACATGCTCACACACACATGCACGCAAGCACATACACACACGCACACACACACACACACACACGAGAGAGAGAGAGAGAGAGAGAGAGAGAGAGAGAGAGAGAGAGAGAGTTTTCCCCTGGATTTTGTAGTCATAAAATCCCTGAATGATGATGTTTCAAATGCCAGAAGGGTCCAAGAATTTTAGACTCCAGTTGTTTGGGTGAAAGAAGCATCAGTAGGAATATGGCCTTGAGAATCCCAGTGGATGCTGGAAACTGTGGACAGCCCTGTTCTGTGGAGACACTGTTCTCCCTATGCATTCATTCACATTCATGTTGATTGCTGCTGCCATCTGAACTAAGTACCTGGTTTGCACTGTGGCTGTCACTTTTACAAAGATCAACAGCAAAACCAGTAAAACCAGTAAGAGCATTCCCTCTTCACAATTTTATGCCTGGAGAAGTCATTCTTACTGTAGAACACAACAAACCTCGGCATACCTTATCATAGGTGAAGAACTTCCACCTTCACGCCTAAAGGAAGCACTTGGTGGCTTCTCTTTGGTACATCTGAACCACCAGGCTCACTCTGCTTATGCTTTAGGGCCTTTATGAACTGGATGACAATTCATTGAACATAAACACTGCATTCAAATACTGAGACAGTTACCTCGATAACCTAAACCAATGACTAACAAGAGGGTAGTGTCTCTATCCAGTGTGAATACACTGGGTAAAGGGAAGACTCACACCTTCACTTGGGTGGACCAGAACAGGAGTTCATCACCCTGCTCAGAACAGCATATGCTTGAAAATTTATGAACTGCAAATGGATGGAATTTTTCATTAAATATTTCCAGAGCATAGTTGATTATGAATAACTGAAAGCAATATGGTTTGAATGAAAAATGTCCCTCATAGACTCATGCATTTGAACACTCGGTCTCCAACGGATGGCACTGTTTGGGCCAGTTACAGAACCTTGCTGGAGGAAGCATGTCATTGGGGGTGGGCTGGCCCCACTCGTTGACTTTGCTTTGTTTTCTGCATGCAGATGCGGTGCGGTCAGCCAGCTTGCTGCTCATGCTATTACGCTTTCTTTGCCAGCTGCCACATTTTCCCCGCCATGATGGACCGGATCCCTCCCCTTTCTCCCTTCAGTTAGTATTGTTGAGGTATCTTATCAGCAATAGAAATAAATGAATACACCCAGGGAAACAAAACTGTAGCTTTGGAGACTACTGTACGTGCTGGGTAACAAGCAGTACCGGAGTATGCCAGTACACTTGACGCTTTTCTTAGTGGCTCTCTCAAGTTTGACATGGGGTGCCATCTTTTAATTGGTTAATTTGGTCATTAATTTTGTGATGATGCCATGGAACCCAGAGATTCACACATGCTGGTAGGCAAGTGCTCTACCTGTGTGTTAACCCTAAGAGCCTTTGAATTCCCAAGGTGTAGGGGTTGAGATAGTGTTCTGTGCAGCACAGGGTAGCCTTGACCTTTCTTTCCCCAATTCCTAGTTCTGGGATGGCAGGCATATGCCATCCCATCCTGTGGGAATGCCATCTGGGAAAGAGTAAGTGAAGTTTGAAAATCCAGATACTGCTCTGAGGTTTACAACAGATCAGCCCCTTCTTCGTTCCCTTCTCCCTCTTGGGATCCCACTGACCCACCACATACAGCTTCCTTTAATACTCTGGACAGCCTTCCCGGGCATTCACACCAGACTCCAAATGTTCCCCTGCACTGTCCCCTCCCTTGGCTTCGCATGCTGCCCGATGCTGTCCCACCTCGGATGTGAGAACCCAGTTCTCTCACACCACCCTGCACATGCTCAGCTCCCCACTTCCCTTCCCTTCCTAGTCTTCTAACACAAGTCCTTCACTCAATATTCAGCACCTCATCTTCAGCCTCATCTCATTTTCTGGGGCGGGGGTTGATCCTTCCAGTTTACTGTCTCATTTAGCTACCTTTTTTTTGTTGTTGTTTGCTTGTTTTAAACAAAACCTTCCTATGTTGCTCTGGTTAGCCTTGAACTCATGGGCTGAAATGGTCCTCCTGCCTCAGCCTACTGAGCAGCTGGGACCATAGGGTATGCTGCCACACTCAACCGGACTCCAGCTTGGGTTTTTTTTTTTTTTTTTTTTAATTTCCACATCCTATCTATGTTTCAAAGGCATTTATCCTCTGGTGTTCATATAAAGACTGGAGCGGCTGACTCCTGTTTTACTGCTGACATGCTTGTAGCTTTCTGAAGTTTCCTTTTGCTGCCTGAATTGCCCTTTTCCCTTGCCAAGTTTATTCTCTGCTAGTGTTTGTTTCTGCTTTAATATTGGATAACTCCCTCAAATGCCTGGCGGGTTCCTGGGCATCCTCCTCTTGTATTTACGAGTGAGGCAATGAAAGAGCTGATTGGGAGTTCTCCTGTGTTCCTGGAACATGGAACTGTGCCGTTTATCTGTTTATTCGTTTTGTATAACAACAGACTTGCTAGCTTGAATAACACGGGCAGGAAGTGTGCGAGCATACTAGTTGGCTCCGATGTAAATAACATCCACATGGCAAATGCAAACACTTTCCATGGAAAACAATAGAGGTCAGGTGAAGATGTAGTACCTTTACAGAATAAACAAAACATTCCGCCAAGTCAGATTCTATATCTAATCCAAAATGGGTTGAAATAAAGGCATTTATAAATATATCAAGTAAAGCAGAGCGAATTCACCGCCAGCAGACCAGCATGCCAAATGCGAAGCGATGGTAAAGGAACACACCTGTGATTCTGGCCCTTGGGAGGCTGAGGCAGGAGGAGCGTGAGTTCCAGGCCAGTTACCGGCTACCTAGGAGATCTGTCTCCTAAAAGGTAAAGGGAATTCTTCAAGTTGAGGGGAAAATGACACCAGGCAAGAATTTGGATCTAGAAAAGACATGAAAAAGCAGCCCTGGAAATGGCAGATTGGTGGTAAATATTGAAGCATGGGGGATTTCCTTCTCTTAATTTCTCTCTCTCTCACTCTGTGTGGGTAGACCAGTAGTCTCTGTCTGGTGCCCTCTTCTGTTGCTCTCTACCTGATTTGTAAGGCAAGGTCTCACTCAACCCAGAATTTACCAACTTGGCAGGAGTAGCTGGCCAGTGAACCCCACAGGGATCTTCCTATCTCTTCCTCCCGCATGCTAGGATTACTGGCATGTGCCACCTTGACTAGTTTCTTCTTTTTTTTTTTTTAAGATGGATGTCGGGGGATTCGAACTAAGGTCCCACGCTTGCTTGGCAAGCACTTTACTGACTGAGTCATCTCCCCGGTGCCTCCTCTTTATTTCTTTAAGGCATCTTAAAGGGAAAGACAACACAAAAAACCAAACGCTCCCCTCTTTCCTGCATCACTGGAAGATGAAGTTTGTCATGCACAGAGGTACAAGATGCCCTCCCCTTCCCCTGCTATACACACACACACACACACACACACACACACACACACACACACAGCACAGAGGAGAGAAGAGGGGGCAGAAGCTGTGCTCGGAGCCCTTACACCTTACATTTGTGGTGAACCATGAGTTTTAGGTCAGTTCTAACTGAACTTACGTAAAACATTTGGTGCATTTGTAAACCTACCGCAACTGCTCAGAGCGCGGCTAAAAAGTCAATGCAGGAAATACGACAATTTTTAAGATATTTGATTAATCCAAAATATGGCAAGAAAAGCAGATCAGAGTACATCGCTTTAAAAATGCAATTGGATTTCATTGTGTTGAAACTGACTTGGAGGGTTTTTTTTTTTTTTTTTTTGTATTTGGTTCTTGAGTGAACTGGCTTAGAAGTCTGCACTTTCAGAATGGGTTGCTGGGATTGGCTACCATGGTTGTGTTGGCTTTATCAAACTAGCTGGATCCAGTTCCCCTCTTCGCTACTGACTGGAAGAGTTTATGGAACACTGACACTATTTTTTGTTTACATGTTGAGTAGAATTTGCCAGAGATTCCACCTGGCCTTGAGTTTCCTCCCAAATTATAGAACTAACTTCATTAATAGGACAATTCTGAAACTGTAGCTAGCAACACAAGAGCACACTGGCTTCTCAAGCACAAATGGAACAGGTGTTCAAGTCTCCTACCGTCTTCATGGACTGCTGCTGGCTTATCTTTCAACTGTATTAGAGTCACTCAGCAATCTCCTCCCGTGGATGTAAGCTTGTTCTTCCTTCTTATGGTCCTAATACTTTTTGCTATATACATTTTAAGGCTATGTTATGATTTGCATAAGAGACTAGAAGTTGAATTTCCTTACTGAACCAAGTCCTTTGCTAACAATGACATAATGATGATACACAGAGCCACATCATTTGTTGGTCTGATGTTAATATGGCTGTATCATCTTTACTTGGTTATTTGCCTGATATATATTTTCCCATCCACTTTATTTTTCATATTTTGGCTTTCTTATGGTTGGACAATTTTCTTAGGGATGGTTATAACAGTTCTGGCAGGAAGTAGACAAAACAGTTAAACCTAGGAGAATCCAAGGCTTTTATAAAGAGACAATTCTGTGAGCAGAGCCTATAGAAGCCAGAGGGAGGATGCTGGTCCCTGGAGCCTAAGGAAGCCAGAGGGAGGATGCTGGTCCCTGGAGTCTAAGGAAGCCAGAGGGAGGATGCTGGTCCCTGGAACCTAAGGAAGCCAGAGGGAGGATGCTGGTCCCTGGAGCCTAAGGAAGCCAGAGGGAGGATGCTGGTCCTTGGGGCCTATGAAAGGCAGAGGGAGGATGCTGGTCCCTGGAGCCTAAGGAAGCCAGAGGGAGGATGCTGGTTCCTGGAGCCTAAGGAAGCCAGAGGGAGGATGCTGGTTCCTGAAGCCTATGAAAGGCAGAGAGAGAATGCTGGTCCTTGGGGCCTATGAAAGGCAGAGGGAGGATGCTGGTCCTTGGGGTATATGAAAGGCAGAGGGAGGATGCTGGTCCTTGGGGCCTATGGAAGCCAGAGGGAGGATGCTGGTCCTTGGGGCCTATGAAAGGCAGAGGGAGGATGCTGGTCCTTGGGGCCAATGGAAGCCAGAGAGAGGATGTTGGTTCCTGAAGCCTATGGAAGGCAGAGAGAGAATGCTGGTCCTTGGGGCCTATGAAAGGCAGAGGGAGGATGCTGGTCCTTGGGGTATATGAAAGGCAGAGGGAGGATGCTGGTCCTTGGGGCCTATGGAAGCCAGAGGGAGGATGCTGGTCCTTGGGGTATATGAAAGGCAGAGGGAGGATGCTGGTCCCTGAAGCCTACAGAAGCCAGAGGGAGGATGCTGGTCCTTGGAGCTAGTATTTGATAAGAAAGAGGAAGATGGCCTGTGACCTTGAGGGATGCTGCTTTCTAGAAGATTGGAGGAATGAATAACTTATAAAGAAATGTCTCCCCACCTCCTCTACTTCCCCTCTAGAGTCCCATCTCTCCTCTCTCCCCTCTATACTAACTCAATCAGGCAATCTCTGAAGGGGTCCACCTCCCAAAGCAGAGGTGGACACTGTGCATAAATAAAACATCCCTGGCACAAAAGCAAACACATTTTAAAAATCAAGTGTGGCAACCTGTGTCATTTAAATAATTAGTCCGTTTAGCTTTGTTGAAATATCACTATTGGACACCCCCTCCCCCCACCTCGAGGTGCAAGGGATGGAATGTTAGACAGGCACTGTACCTGTGAGCAAACCCACATTCCTCTTGTTCCAATGCTACCACCTTGTTTTCCAGCTCTCGGCTCCCCATTTTCGGTTTCTCTTTCTCTCCTTTGCTTCCTCCAAGGTCCCAGTGTTGGAAGGTCAGCTGGGAACTCTCCACCCACAGGGGCATCGTATGTCAGCCAAAGCTGCAAGGAAAAGCCCGCTTTGTCTCGTCAGGCCTGCCTTTGGATACCAGCTTGCCCTTCAACAGAAACTTAGAAAATTCTTTCCTGTAGCAGGGAGGCCTCCAGACTATGGGTCTTCTACGGCGTAGAAATGGAAGGAAATCTACACCACATTTTAATGTTTTAATTCTTTGTTTTCAGGTAATTTGTTAGCAATTTGGGGGGGGGGGGAAGCTAGGTTAACTTATAATAAAAATAATTGCCCAAACTCTGTAGGAGATAATTGGGATTATTTTTTAAAGGTTTATTTATTATTGCATATTTTTATGCATATGAGTGTGTGCCTAAATGTATGTAAGTTTACCACATGCATGCCTGGTGCCTGTGGTGGTCAGAGGGCAGCTTCAGATCCCCTGGAACTGAGTTACTGGTGGTTGGGAGCTGCCATGTGGGTGCTGGGAACTGAAACCAAGTCCTCCTCAAGAGCAGTCAGTTCTAACCAATGACCATTTTTCCAGCCAAGACTATTCTTGAAAAAGAAGATGCAATGGCATTAAAATCTGGATACTGGATATGCAAGTAACAGAAAGAAACGCCAAGTCACATGTGTAACGCACCTAGAACACCGTACAACGTTACAGGAAGAGAAAGCCTGGACGGAAATAGAAATATATTTTTGAACATGCCACGTTTCCCAAAATAAGTTTTCTTACTTCTGTTTAAACACTAAAAGCCCCCATCGATTTTAGGGAGGGTTTTCTTGTTATAGCACTGACCAGCCAAGCAGTGGGCAGGATCTAAGTGAGCCTTCACTCCGATGCTGGCAGGATGAATCCAAGGGAGCCTTTTCTTTTCTGAAGATCTATTCTCCTTTCCCTTTTTAAAGCTTTATTTCATTTTTAATTTTGTGTGTGTGTGTGTGTGTGTGTGTGTGCGCGTGTGCGCACACGCATGTGAGTATGGATACCCTCAGAAGCCAGAAAAGGGCAGCCTAGCTCCTGGAGCAGGCACTGTATGTAGGTGGTTGTGAGCCACCCCATGTAGCTGCTGGGAACTTAACCAGAGTCCTCTGGAGGAGCAGCCAGGGCTCTCAACCACTGAGCCATCATCTTTTCGGTTCCAGGAGGGTCTACTGTCGTGTGCACGTCATTTGCAAATGAAATAAGGGACAGACAAGCCTCCTCTCTTCACACTTGCTGTCAGGAGTAAAAGAACTGGTTAAATGGCAAGGTGCCCCATGAAGGAGCCCAGCAGCAGTATAACCGGCAGGCTCTGGTTATATCTACCGAGCAAGGTATTTCTTTTGTTCTTGAACTAGGAGAGTTGGAGGGGAATATTACCATATTGGTCCCAGGGAAAGCAGAAGCAGGTTGAAGTGGTTGGTTGCAGTATTAATGCAAATAGTGCTAAAAATGGATTGTGACAACCACGGGTCTGGGGACAGTTTAGACATGGTATTGAGTCCTTCAGTTCTGTTTCCAAGGAAGTGGGAGGGGCGCTGGATAGTCGCTCTCTGCGGAAATGAGTTGAGTGAAAAAGTTTGAAGCCAGCACAGAGGACGTGTGCATTCAGTATGTCTTCCTCCGCATGTAGGGGTTAAGATAGATTGAGCCGTCGGCCACAGATTGTGAAATTCCAACTCTCATTTTGGAAATGAAGATCAGCCCCAAACAGATGTCAATAAAACCAGCAATGACACAAGAGCAGTTGGGAAGAAAGACAAGTACGAATGAGCCATGAAGAGGAAATCAAGAAACCATGGAACTTAAGAAGATGAAGGAAATAACAGCCCCGGGAGGCTCATTCTTTCCCCCGCTTTAACTGATTATTGAACACCCTGCTGAGCATGCATGCTGAAGACAGAGTTGATTAAAACCACACAAGCTTTCGATTTAAATAAGGCTTACACATGCACGCACACCCGCCACCCGACCACTCAACAACTGCTTATTAACCATGTTCTCAGCGCTGAGCTGGAAGGGGAGAGATGAGACCAGATTCAACTTGCGACTTCCCAGGGCCAAGGCATAATCACACTGGATCAGGTCTACACACAGTGGCTCTGAGGTCGACCCCTGGGGACTATTTCACAGAGATCATGGAGGCTTTTGCCCGGGCTGCCACCTGAGCATGTTTTAGCCCAGGTTCTCTAGAAAACACAGGTCTAAAGTGACGTTTGTGGACTGCAGCTGTCATGGATGGTACAACCCCAAAGCAATCAATGGTAGGAGGATCGGAAGGGGGAACCTAGTAGAAGGTGGTGTGGCCAAAACTGAACAACAAAACCAAGTACACAGGAGGTGGCTTGGCCAGGGAAAGGCTTTCATATTGGGACTATTTTATTGGGACTAACACTTAGACTGTCAATCAGGATGAGCTGTGTCCTTACCTCATGCTGTATAACCCTTCTGGGTTGGGTCACCTGCCTCACCAGAGGGCTGCATGTTGGGGTGGGGGACAGATGCCAAGTCTACCTGCAAGTTAAGAAAAGCCAGAGCCACAGGTTCTGCTGGCTTGGATCTGACCTTTTGGAGCTACCGCAGCTCATGAGACTGATGTGGAGAATGATGGTGACCATGCCAAAGCCTGTCTCTACCTCAAGGGAGCCTCAGAGAAAGGAAGCAAGCTGTAGGTGAGGCCTGGGGGCAGCAGGACTGGGCAGTTCTGAGGAGGTGAATCGGAAGTCCAGTGGGACATTAACGGAGTAACTGTCATCAGTCCTGGAGCTTTGAGGTGGAAGTCCTGAGCTGTCATGCGTCAAGACTACAAGAGTCTCACTTACCTAGGCTCTTTTTAGCCTTCATTTGGTAAGCAGAGCATCTCTGGGAGACTACTCAACTGCTGAGGCGGGGAGAAAAGTGATGTAGTTGATTCCCGGGAGCTTAAGATCAGGTAGTGAGTGTCTCATGGGCTGGGGAGACTGCTCAGTGATTGCTTGCCGCATAAGCAGGAGGACCCGAGGGAGACCCCTGAACCCACATAAAAACCAGGTACCTCCGTGTGCATCTACAATCCCAGACTGGGGAGCCAGAGACGGGGAGACCCCTGAACCCACATAAAAAACCAGGTGCTGCCGTGTGCATCTACAATCCCAGACTGGGGAGCCAGAGACAGGGAGACCCCTGAACCCACATAAAAAACCAGGTGCCACTGTGTGCATCTACAATCCCAGCACTGGGGAGCCAGAGATGGGGAGACCCCTGGGGCTTGCTGGGCAGCCAGTCTAGCAAACTGGTAAATCCAGGTTTTGAGACTCGCCTCAAAACAAATGGTGTAAAGTGAGGGAGGGAGACACCTGCCAGTGGCCGCTGTCCTTTACACACGAACAAAAGCGTACACATTACCTTCCCATCCCCACCCCCCCACACAAGTGTCCATACACATGCACAAAGACTTACTTCACAGGGTCCTGGGTCCAATCCCCAGCATTGTACCGAAACTAACTAATGAATGAAACTTTAGAAAGTTGGTCTAAAACTGTATGTAGGTACACATGTAGACGATGTGCACTTGTGGAGGTCAGAGAACAACTCTGAGGAGCTGGTTCTCTCTTTCACTTCCATGTTGGTTCCAAGAATCCCTCTCAGGATGCCAGGCTTGTGTGGCGAACGCCTTCACTGGCTATCTCCTCATTTCTCCAATTTATAACATTTATTTATTTACTAGGCTTTTTGTTTTGTCTTTGAAACAGGGTCTCTCTACATAGTCCTTGCTGGCTTGGAACTCATGATGTAGAGCAGGTTGGCCTTGAACTTACAAAGATCCACCCGCCTCTGCCTCCCTAGTGCTGGAATTAAAGGCGTGCACCTCTACGCCTGGCTAAGATTTACTTTTATGATTTTTAATTTTATGTACGATGAGTGGGGTGGCGGGAAGGAGTATGTGCACCTGCCTACAGAGGCGAGAGGCATCCGATGCCCCTGGGCATGGAGACAGATGTGAGATGCCCCACACAGGTGCTGGGGACAGTATGCGCTCTTAACACTGAGCTATCTCTCCAGCCCCAAGGTTAAAACTTTAAAAACAGAAATACTTATGGATGATCATAGGCACTATGGACAGAGACAGATTATATTCTGGAAGCCTTTCAAATTCCTCATGGAGGAGGTCATATAAGGCCTGCCTGCATTCAAAGGCCCTGTGCAGGCCCCAGAAAAACACATGCAATTCTTTTTCCACAGGAATGCAGAAGCTGGAACAGACAGAGGGCCTGTGCCCAGGCCAGCAAGTGGCGAGTTGGAAATCAGACTGGGCCTGCTGGACGGGCTGCCGTGGACGCACACAGACGCAGTCCAGAGGACAGGTCGCTCTGCAGCAAGCACAGTCCCTGAAGTGAGCAGTGGGGCTGTCCTGACCCCACCCTTGTGCGCCTCTCAGGAGGCCGGATGGACTGTGGGCGGACTCGGTCTTGGAGAACTCACTCTGAATGGTTTTGACAAAAGCATTCCCATTCTCACTGGGCCTCTTTGATCCCGCCCCAGCCTTAACTTTTCACATCTGCGGGAAGGAGGGAACCAAAGATGGGATGCCTCTCCTCGGAAGCACGCAGGTAGAGGTCAGGTGTGCCAGGCTGAGCGCCAAAGAAAGCCAAGATGTGTGGGAACTGCTCTCAGGCCTTGACCCTGGGGAACGCAGCCAAGTGCACAGGAAGCCGCCTGCCCACCTGCCCGCTGGAGGCTGGGTCCCAGTTGATTGTCTGCTCACAGCAGTTCTGAAGCCAAGCTGTTGATTAGCACATTTTTTGCTGGTGTTGATTAGAAAACAAAGCAAAAACAGAAACAAAAACTGTTGCTTGAGGAAAAGAAAGGAAGGGTTGGTGTGCACCTGTGGGGTTTTGAGAGAACTCTCCATGGGGTCAGTTATCTGGAATTCACCTTGCCTTCAGTGTGGCGGCCTGGATTCTATCTCTAAACTCCTATAGGCTGCGTAGTCTTTCTCACAGGCACGGGGTGCCCACGGGGGGGTGGGGGGGGCAGGTGTCTAAAGGCACCCCTGGGCTTGGTAGCCCCAGAAAGCAAATGGGCCAGTTCCTAATGTTTGTGTTAAAACCTACTCCTGTATTTAGTGTGTGGGGGAAAAGGGGAGAAAGAAGCCCTCGGTTTCCATAGCAACCAATTGAAGTTGCACTGGAAAACTTGACTCCTTTTGGGAGCACACAGCATGATAACAGGGAAGCTGTGACCACTCCAAGGTCTCGTAGTCAGTATCTGGTACTGTGTCTACACTGGGCCTCCAGTGCAGACAGCCACATCCACCCAGGCACAAAGGGTCTGCACATCACACCAAGAGCAGACACCTTAGAGAGAACTACTACAACTGAAGAAATGATGAAAAGACGCTCAGCTGAAAAGTCCCACACCCAGATGCAGTCACTGCTGGAACTAACAAGAACTAACAGAAATGTTTCACACAGTATTCCATAAAGCACAAAGGGAGGACCATGGCTAATGCATCTTTACAAAGCCAGCATCATCCTAACATTCAAGCCCAGGGAAAAATACAACGGAAAAAGAAAATTATAAACCAACCTTTCTGAAAACACACAGACGTGAAATATTCAATAAAATATTTGCGAACCAATTCAACAACACACAAAAGATTATTCACTATGAGCAAATTGGCTTCATTCCAGGTATACAAGGCTAGTTCAACATACAGAAACCAATTAATATAACCAACAAATAGACTTAAATACAGAAGTTACATCGGCAGCAACAGGTATTGAAAGGGCCGTGTACTAAGTCTAATACCCTGTCATGATAAAACTCTGAAGAAACTGGCAATGTGACAACATATTTGAACATAATGAAGGTTATATACAACAGACCTACAGCCCACATCATACTAAATGGGGAAAAAGCCAAAGCATTTCCACCAAAGTCAGGGATAAGACAAGGGGGCAGTGGTCCAGCTTCTCCATTCTTACTCAGCGTAGTGCTTGAAGTCTTAGGTAAAGCAATATGAAGATAAAAAGTAAATAAAAGGAATACAAGTAGGAAAAGAAGAGGCCAAAGCATCATTCTTTGTAGATGATATGATCCTAAACATAAGAGACCCCCCCACCCCAGATTCTGCCAGAACGCTCTCAAGAGAGATGGACACCTTCATCAATGTAGCAGGATGAAGTTAATACATTAGAAGTACTCTTCCCAATGAGTATTCAGAGATGGGTAATGCCTGGGGGGCACTCACCAACCTAAGACAGAGCACCTGTATGGCCTGGGCAGGCGTCTCCATGACGGGTAAGGTGACCTGCTGACGTCCCACGCAACCCAAGTCAGAAGCTCATTTTTTAATAAAAGGGGGACCCCATTTTGGGTAACTGTTGCCTTGCTTGCAGACCTTGACCTTGATATCCTCCCTATGCTAATTCCCTGCCAGGTTCCACCCTCCTGAATGCTTAAGGGAAGTTCCTTGTCTGTGTATCCTGAATAATGGGCATTAACAGATTAGAAGCAAGATTGTAAAACATCAGTAGTGAACTTCTGCCCTCCGGGGTCCTCCCATTGTGCTGTAAGCCTGTATTTAAGACCTCCTCCCCCCTCCAATAAATGACATTCGGCATTTAACATTTTAAATATATATATACACATATATATGTATATATACATATATATGTGTATATACATATATGTATATATGTATATATATATATAATTGAATGAATACTGCAAATGTAATCTATGAATACCACAAATGTGATTAATATCATGAGTGTAATTAATGAATATCATGAGTGTAGTTTAAAAAATAAAAAAAGTACTCTTCCTATATACCAACAAGCAACATGATGAAAAAGGAACTAGAAAAAAAATCACTCACAATAGCCTAAAAATATATTGAAATAGAGCCAACCAAAGGAAGTGAAAGACTTCTACAATGAAAAAGATAATTTAAATGTTGAAATTTCTTGAGCTTTTCAGACATGACCATTATATTTACATCATTTCTTCCTCAAAGTCCTCACAGGTGCCCTCCCCTTCCTATCAGATCATTGACCTTTTCTTTAATTACTTTTGCTACATACCACACACATGCACACACACATGCACCCCCTCTGAGTCATGAAGCATGAAGAAGACACTAGAAGAGAGACACCCCCATCCTCATGGATTGACAGAATATTGTGAAAATGACTATATTATCAAAAGCAATTTATAGACTCAATGCAATCCTCGTTAAAATTTTAGTGCCATTCTTTACAGAAATAGAAGGAACAATCCTAAAGCTCACATGCAAGAACAAACACCCCAAAGCAATAGCTAAAGCAATCCTGAGCAAAAAGAACAAAGGTATCGTACCACCTCACCTGATTTCAAGTTATTCTACAGAGCTCCAACAACAACCAGCACAGTGGCATAAAAACAGACATGCTCACCCAGGGACTCAAATGGGGACCCACATACACAAGCCCGTAACTACAGCCTCCTGACTTGGGAGGAAGACACCCTCTCCAACAAATGCTGCAGATAACTGCATACCCACGTGTACAGGAATGAAACTAGATCACTATCTCTTACCCTGTATAAAAATCAGTTCACCGGAACTCCAAGATAAAACCAGAAACTCCACAGCAGTTGGAAGGAAATGGAAACCACTTCACGACAGAACAGAAGCAAGGGCTTTTCTGAAAAGGACTCCAATGGTTCAGAAAACCCAGAACTAAGAAGTGGGACTGTATAAACTTTAAAAGCTCTGTACAGCAAAAGGAGCCATTGATTACACCATGGAAATTCTCAAATAAATGCAAAGTGGGAGACAATGTATAATAGGCATCCACACCCCCATACCATGGCCACAGCAACCGTCTGCATTGTGTGAAGTCTACTTTGACCATTGGTTTCCTGCCTTTCCATGCTATGATCCCTGGTATATTTTGTTTAAAAAAATCCTAGACAGGAATACTTCACTTTTGAATATTTAGGATAAGCACTCCAGCAATAAAAATATTTATTATTTATTTTTGTGGTTTTGGGAACCAAACCTAGTGCCCAGGGCTTCATACATGCTAGGCAAATGTCCTGTCACTGAGATGTATTCTAAGCTTTTTTTTTTTTTTTTTTCAATTGACGGGATAGGCTGTGAACTTGCCCTGGAGTCCAAGCAGGCCTTGAACTTGTGATCCTCCTGCCTCGGACCCCTCAGTAGCTGGGATTATAGGCTTGTGCACCTATGACTTCTTAACATCATCTGATTCCACACTGATTTTAACAGTGAGGTCAAATATGCAAGTGCCCAGTGAAAATACACACATATGAATTATCATACTAATCTCCTCTTGTTCTTTTATAGGTTGGTGGAAATAATGCTGTGGGGTACATGGAAAACAGCATATAGTGTGTGTGTGTGTGTGTGTGTGTGTGTGTGTGTGTGTGTGTGTGTG
>CABHPP010097558.1:3276-19977 GCA_902168425.1 Peromyscus attwateri | reverse complement strand
GTGTGTGTGTGTGTGTGTGTGTGTGTGTGTGTGTGTGTGTGTGTGTGTGTTGGAGCTCTATTGGAAACAGGAAATAAGAGAGAAAAGAGAAATCTTAACCAGAAAGAGTGAATTGCCAGCATTCAAGAGAATGACAGAATTTTTTTAAAAACGTCTTCAATTGTTTCTGTCTATTTATTACTATGTGAATACAAAGTATTAGGCTAAGAAAGTCATGGAATGAGATACATGGGTCCAATTATAGAGAGGCACTGAAAGGCATGCTTCATCACCTGCTCCTCCTGAACACTGATGCTCACAGCTCCTAGGGCAAGGGAAATACTAGGAGGTGCTCAGCTCTGATGGGTTACAAGCAAGGGCCGAAGCTATCAGTATAGTGGGAGTTTTGCACAGAGCCACATGCCTGCCAGGCACTGAGCTGGAGCCTTTACCCTGGAGAGAACATAGAGGCAGAGAATGAGGGTGCCTGCCTCTGCCCCGTACCTATCCCTGGAACGCAGTAGGTTCGTGGTCAGGGTGTGTGCTGAAGTCATGAGAGACGCACCAAGCCAAGACCAGTCTCTGCGTAGGAGGACCCACATTTCACCTGCACCAGGAGCTCAGGAGTCCCAGGTTATTAGCCACTGGGTGCTGAATGGGACATGCACCTGGGCAGGCAGTCTGGCCTGACTTTAAGTAGATGCGGGGGCTCTACTGTGTGACCTGAGTGTGACTTGCACTTGGGGCTCTGAAGTGAGAAGGCTGGGACAGGAGAGCACTTCCTTTCAGTGGCAGCCTGAGCCGCGACCTCTTGCGTAGCACCAGCTTACAGGAGATGCCCAGTGTCAAGGCTGGAGAGCTCGTGAAACTGGAGGCAGGAGGATCCAGTCACAGGTTTTTGCGTCCTGGAGGATAAAGCATGGACTTCTCAGAGAGCTGAAGCCTCCCTGCCGTTGGTACCTGACCCTCACCTTGTGACCATTCTGGAGAGAAACAGTTGAAAATGAAGCCAGATGAGCTGAGATGTTGGTGCAGGAGGGGCAGCTCACCCTGCTTGGGCTGCACTACTGCCAGGTCTCTGGCCTCTCTGGGAGGGCTCTGTGTGGAAGCAAGGCCTCCACTTGTAGAAGCCCCGCCCTGGGGGGTGTGGTCCTAGAGTCCTCAGATCCAGCACTGAGTCCAATAAAAGGCACTGCTGAATGAAGAATGAAGCTACGGTGCACTGGAATGCAGCTGGCACCGGCTTCCATCCTGAGACTGCCTCCTACAGGACAGCCTTCCTGGGAGAGGCCACGCCCCTTCCTTGTCGTAGGAACTGAAATGGAAGTGGATGGTTCATCTTCACTCAGATTTAGAACACAGTTTTAAACCTAGCGACATAAGCCAAGCAAGTTCAATATGACAGGAGGTGAGCAGGCCAGCTAGTGTGATTCAGATGGCTTAATGACTTAATAAATCCCAGTTCTTATCTGAGATTTTTTCAAGCACATTTTGCCCAGCAGATCATTAAGGCTTAGCTCTTTTTTTTTTTTTCACATTTCCTTCTCTCCCTCCCTCCCTTTTTTCCTTCTTTCTTCATTATGTTGCAGAGAATTCGACACTAGAGAAAGACTGAAGTGAACACAGATAGGAGACACCTTGCCCTCAAAGCAGGCTCTCAGGGTTCCAGCAAAGCACTGAGTGGTTTCTTCCTGGGTTTGCTGAATCACATGCCCTGAGGCCAGCAGCCAGGGGAGACCTCAACTCAAAATCCACCCCACCAAGGAGAGAAAGATCTTCCATTTGGGACCAATTCACACTCCACATATATACTACCACCCGGGCAGCAGACCCTGCCAAATCAAAAGGCTATAGGCTTTGATTCTCCTAGGCTCTAAACGCTAGAATCACAGTGTCACCTTCTCAGGCTGAGGTCATAGCAGACACCATCACAGTGACCTGAATTTTCCAGCACTGTTTCCTTACACAGCTCACCAGATGTGAGAAGGCACCTCCCTCTCCGTCCCGACTTCGCAACGATGATGCACCCACACTAACATCTTATGTGTGTAGCGTTGGGAGTACAGGAATGAGCCACCACATTGTGTGCTTGGCAAGCCTTAAAGCGGGCCCTTCCTTGCTCCTTCAGCCAGAAGTCACTGCTTGTTCTGCTAAATTCCGAGGCCCTCCGCCGGCTCTGGGGTGGCCCCTGGGGCCTTACATGTGGTATTACTCAAAACTGAAACCTTCCTGATTAGCCTGCTCGTCAGAGGCAGGGATGGCATGTCAGGGTCCTTGAACATCCGTGTGGCATCTGATAAGTAAGGGAACTGCTCAGTCAATCATGGGATGAAGACTAAATCACAAACAGCAGACACAGAACATCCTGATTGGGCAGCTGAAGGGGACTTACCCTAGATGGACATCAGATGTGTTTGGTACCCATGCCAGCCAGAGTGTCACCTTGCTTTCACTGGAGTCCCTCTGTCACGGCGTTGGCCTCTGTTCATCATTTGACTCACCATGCGCCTCGGAAGGCTATAGCACCCAGGTCAGAGGCTCATCCTTGAGCAGGTGAGTGAGGCAAGGCCAGTGGGGTACCAGGGAGGCTCAGCTCCCATTGCAATCAATGGGCTCCTTCCATGGAGAGATGAGGAGAGACTAGAGGCTGACTACAGCTGTATGGAGGGCTGCCAGGTGTCAGGGATGACTGAGTGTGACTCAGAGAAGGGCATGTCCTACCCAGAAGAAGTGATTGTGGGCCTCAGCCAGGCCGGACACTTGCCAGCCCTTGCCTTCTCTGGCAAAGATCCATGTTGAGGAGTGGCTGGGAAAAAAATCTGTGCAGAGCGAGCTCAACCCAGAAGCTGCTACAGGGACATTCAGGCTCTCTGTGACAACTGATGCGTTCTAATAAGTCACAGGAGGTCAGTGTCGGACGAACTCATGAGTTTTTATTCGGCTCCCATGCAATCTACACACAAAGGCCCAGATGCTAAAAATGCTTAAGCTTTGAGACCGACTCATTTCAAGACGTAACTGGGGCTGTTTTGCACCCCACTGACCGCATGTTCTCTGTGACCACGTGGTGACTGTGGACAGCTCTAACGGTACTGATTATGATACGGTACAGCGTCTATGGTGTGCCTATCATGAACCAGCATGAGGGACAGGCACACTGCAGGGGTCAGAATGCAGGAGCATTGACAAGAAAACGAGAGACGGTTGGTCCCGCAGGCAGGATTCAGGCAGTTGATGAGCAGCATCTGGCTGGGCAGGAACACGGACAGGTGGGCAGGGCACGTCACCATGACCCGAGTACCATCAAAACACGGACAGGTGGGCAGGGCACGTCACCGTGACCTGTGCACCATCAAAACACGGACAGGTGTGCAGGGCATGTCACTGTGACCTGAGTACCATCAAAATACGGACAGGTGGGCAGGGCATGTCGCCGTGACCTGAGAACCATCAAAACACGGACAGGTGTGCAGGGCATGTCACCGTGACCTGAGAACCATCAAAACATGGACAGGTGTGCAGGCATATCACCGTGACCTGTGTACCATCAAAACATGGACAGGTGGGCAGGGCATGTCACTGTGACCCGAGTACCATCAAAACACGGACAGGTGGGCAGGGCATGTCTCCGTGACCCGCGCACCATCAAAACACCGAAGCCCACTCAGCACACCAGCACAGACAGGTCCAAAGCATGCTCATGGTCATCACACAAACAGCAGATCCCGCACTACCCACAAACCCTAGAGAGCTGACGTCCTTCACAGGGGATGCACAACCTCCAGCCTGCCCCGCCCTCCAGGTCCACATCTCTGCCTGGACTTATCATGCATGTCTGCAACTTGACCCTCCCCAAAGGAGTTCCTGATCTCTTCCTCCGGGATGTTCCAGCTTTAGGAAAGGACAACTGCACTCCTCTGTGCAGGACAAAGACCGGAACCACTGGTCCACTTTTCCCCTCTCAGAGCCCGCTGAGCATCAAATCTGTCACTTTGCCGGCCTCCGCCGCTGCAGCTGGGTTGGAGTTACTGCCATCTCTTACTGAAATGACCTCCTCACTGGCCTGCCTGTCTTTGTCTCTCTCCCATCCCCATTTCAGTCTACTCGAACTGAGCTGACTGTCAACCTGCGCTCTTTTGATTGACAACGACTTGTGGCTTCCCACGAAGGCCCATAATGACCTAGAGTATAGACTGGCTCCGTGTCCCCTTGGCAAGCGACAATGTCATATTCTGTAGCTTTGCCGCCTCTCTGCTGTGTGTGAATGCCCTGACAAATGCTTCAAGACCTTTGCCCCTGACAATACCTTTGCCTGTCCTGTTCTTTCCCTGGACTGTTTGCGCAGCTCACTCCCTCCTCTTCTTCAATTGAGTCAAACATCTCTTTCAGGAGGCTTTCCCTGGCTACCCTGCCCTTGCCCTGAACCTCTCACACATTGCTGGTGGTGGTGTGTGACACAGTACAGTCAAGTAGGGAACAGTCTGGCTATTCCTTGACATGTTAAATTCAGAGTTACACAGTTCAGCTCCCAGGTTTGTAACAACGAAAAATGAAAACATCCATCCACATACAAAACCTGTCCCTGAGTGCTCGTGCAAGCACTATTCACAATGCCTAAAGCCACCTTCCCCCATCTATTTGTCTCCTCTCTGCTTCCAACTATCAAACGGACAGCAGCCTCCTGCTTGGGGATCTTGCTCCATGGCTTGGTGCCCCCAGGAAATGAGCTCAGGCCTGATCTGCTCACCACACTCCCTCCTAGTCCGCGTGCAGGGAGTGTGTGGTGAACAAAGGCTGGGTTCTTGGAGGGGGCCTGGGTTCTTTAAAGAAACTGATGAATTCCACTCAGTAACGCTTTGAGACTGTTGCATACCTATCCAACTGCCCTAGCGTTTTGATCAATGTTCCGTCACTCTGGCTTTCTTCTAGCAATTTGAAAGGGCAGCGTCAGCTTTTGCAATTTGGGCAATCTGTATATTATCTGAAGATATTTGATTCTGTATGTGTCTGTCAGGGCTAAAAAAAAAAAAATCAAATGTGATCTGTTGGCTGGTGTGCGTAAGAATCTGAGCAAATTTTTATTCCTCCTTATTTTTGTTCTCAACCTGTTTTTATAGAAAGAACACTGATGGGGCCATGATGAGACCTCTGTAGGAGGCCATGTCTGAGCTACAGCTAGGGGTGCCTCTGAGTGGAGTGGGCACCTCCAGAACAAGTTACAGCAGATGTAAAAGCCCTGTGGTGGGCTGGACCAATCATGTTCAGGGCGCAGGAAAGCGGTCAGAGGAAACAGGAAGGGCTGGGAAGGACTGCCAGGTTTCCCCGGCTACCTAAGAGATTGGGGTTTGCTCTGAGAGCTGTGGACGGCCAAGAAGGGGGTCAGCAGGAGCGTGGTCATCTGCGAGGGCTCGGTGGCTTCTGTGTAAGTGGCTACGTGTGAGGCAAGAAGCCTAAGGGAGATAAGTGTGCAGAAACTGGGTGGGAAGAAGACCTACGCTTGTAGAGCGTTTTAACCACTGTACCGTGGGACCTCTGCAGAGGGTGGTTGTGCTGGGTGGTTTTTATGTCCAGTTGACACAAACCTAGACATATCTAGGAAAAGAAACCTCAGTTAAGGAAACGCCTCCATCAGATCACCTGTAGGTACATCTTCAGGGCATTTTCTTGATTAATGATTGGTGTGGGAGGGACCAGCTCACCGTGGGTGGGGCCACCCCCAGGCAGGTGGTCCTGGGTTGTATAAGAGAGCAGGCTGAGCAGGCCATGAGGAGCAAGCCAGTAAGCAGCATTTCTCCATGGCCTCCGCTTCAGTTCCTGCTTTCGGTCCCTGGCCTGACTTCCCTCAGTGACGAAGTATGATCTGAAAGTCTAAGGTGAAATAAACCCTTTCTTCCTCATGCTTTTGATGGTTTTTATCACAGCAATAGAAACCTAACTAACTAAGACAGGGGCCATCCTGTTAAAGAGGCTCAGACCCATTTTTGAAAAGCCAATGAGGACAGAACCAGGAACACTAGCTTAGGAAGCAGTACACAGGGGTCAGCCTTAGGCCTGACCTGGACAGGGCAGGGATCACTGTATTCTGCTCATGACACAGAGCAATGACTGTGGCCCAGAGAGGTGAAGAGACATGCTGTCAGCCTCCATGTCTTTCTGCCCACAGAGCCAGCCTCACAGGCAAGCAGGCCGGTGGGCTGGTGCAGGAACAGGAACTCTGAGGTACCCAGGGTGGTGTGTGCTTGACCAGGTGGCTGGCACAGAAAATCAACCTCAGATTTTAATGCTAGGCCCATAAGCTTTGGGGATTATAAAAGAAACAATTTAAGAGCCTCTGCTATGAAAATGGGAAAAGTCATTAAGATTTTATGCCTTCATATTTTTAGAATTTATCAATATTTTCTTATAATAGTTACCTTAAAGTCAGAAAGTGAATTTGAGAATATTCTTACAGACGATTTGTTCATTTAAAGTAAACCTTTTGGATAAAGTAAACCACTGCCTCCACTCCCATAAAACAGCAGTACAACGCCCTTGAAGCTCTACTTTATAAGAATCGAAGTGAATTGAGGCAACAGGATATTTGACATTCCTAGGGGGAATGTCTGGCTGAGGAAGGTGTGTGTCTTCATGGAAAAGAGAAAGGAACAGCAGCAATGAAAGGAAACCTCAGGGAAATGCTCCTCACAGCACTGAGACTCCAGTCTCGTCCACTCATCTAACTATGAATCCACAGAGAGCTGTGGGGCAGTTAACCGGCCTCTGTGAGTGACAGCAGGATGGGATGGTTACCCCAGCTTTTTGACTTGGTATAACTCCATCACCCACATCAGTGCCTGGCCCTGAGTAGTTACTCAATAGAGATTTGTTAAATAGATTATTAATTAGGAGGAATTACAGAAAGGTGTAAAAATTATCAGAGTCACAAACCGTCCAAAACAAAAACTATGAAAAAAGATTCTAGGGGCTGGAAAGATGGCTCAGTAATGAAAAACGTTTGCTGCTTTTTCAAGGAGCTGGAGCTCAGCTCCCAGCACCCATGGCAGGTGCTCACAGCCGACTGCAACTCCAGCTCCCGAGGAGCCAACACGCTTCCGGCCTCTCTCTCGGCACCTGAACACACATGGCAGACATTCACAGGGACAGATACACATATGTATACATACATGTAAATCTTAACAAAAAAAGAAAACTAGGTCTGGAGAGAGCATTCAGCGGTTAAGCTCATTGGCTGCTCTTCCAGAGGACCTGGATTCAATTCCTATCATCCACACAGTGGCTCACAACCACCTGCAACTCCAGTTCCAGGGGATCTGATGCCTTCTTCTGGCCTCCACAGGTACCAGGCATGCAAGTGTGGCATAAGCATTCATGCAGGTAAAACACCCATACACATAAAATAAAATTTTAAATTAAAAAAAGAAAAACTATTTCATTCAGAACAGCACCCAAAAGAACAAAATACTTAGCAATTGTTTGGGCAAGGCAGCACAAGGCCTGCAAACTAAAAGCAAAACATTGTTGACCGGTGAAATAAAGTGCATAAAAGGGAAAGTACCCATGTTGAGACAGGGTTTCTCTGTATATCCCTGGTTGTCCTGGAACTCCCTCTGTAGACCAGGCTAGGCCGGAACTCAGAATCCACCTGCCTCTGCCTCCCAAGTGCTGGGATTAAAGGTGTGTGCCACCATGGCTCGGCGAGAGTTACTATTAAGTTGGCTATATGCCCCCAAATGATTTAACTGCTATGAAAGCTAACAATAATAAATAAATAAATAAATAAAAGAAATCAATCAATCAATCAATCAATCAATCCACAGGGTCATCCTAAAAGCCATATAAATTTACAAGTAATTCAAAACATCCAAAACAAATTTGAAAAATACTGAAGTTGAAAGATCTTGAATTTATAAAGCAGTGCAACGCAACAGAATTGAGAGTCTAGAATAAATCCTTGTAGCCATCACCAGTGGATTTGACAGTAGTGCCTGATCATAGGGTGGAGAAAGAAGACTCCTTTTAATAAATGGTACTTAGAAAATGGATACCCTTGTGCAAAAGGATGATCTGGCTTCTCGCCTCAAAACACATGCATTGGTATCTTACTAATTTTTTTTTTTGTTTTGTTTTTGTTTGTTTTTTTGAGACAGGGTTTCTCTGTGTAGTTTTGATGCCTTTCCTGGATCTCGCTCTGTAGTCCAGGCTGGCCTCGAACTCACAGAGATCCGCCTGGCTCTACCTCCTGAGTGTTGGGATTAAAGTCGCGCACCACCACTGCCCAGCTTATCTTACTAGTTTTTATTGCTGTTTTCAGACACCATGCATGACCAAGGTAACTTATAAAGGAAAGTGTTTAATTGGGGGGGGGCTATGGTTTTAGAAGGGTAGAGCATCACCATGGGGAGCACGGCAGCAGGGTGGCAGACATGGCACTGGAGCAGTAGCTGAGCGCTCACATCTTGATCCACAAGCATGAGACAGAGTGAAAGTTAACTGGTAATGGCATGGGCTTTTGAAACCTCAAAGGCCACCCCCGGTGACACACCTCCTCCAACGAGGGCACACCTCCTGATCCTTCCCAAATAATTCCACCAACTGGTGCCCAAGTGTTCTAACATATGAGTGTATAGGGAACATTCTCATTCAAACCATCACAATTAGCTAAAATGGATCCAATGCCTACATTAAAGAGCCCAAACTACAAAATCCTTACAGGGAACGTAAGAATAAGTCTCTGTGACATTGGATTAGTGTGCTGGTTTCAACTTGACACAAAGTAGAGCTACCCAGGAAGAGGGAACTTCAACTGAGTAACAGCCTCTCATCAGACTGGCCTGTGGGCATGATGTGGAGAATTTTCTTGGTTGTTAGTTGACAGGCAGGTCCAGCTCACTATAGGCTATCCCATCCTTAGGCAAGTGGGCCTGAGCTATATGAAAAAGGCAGGTGAGGAGGCCAGAGGGAACAAGCCAGTAAGCAGCACTCCTCCATGGCCTTCTGCTTCAGTTTCTGCATCTAGGTTCCTGCCTTGAGTTCCTGCCCTGGCTTCCCTGGATGATGGACTTGGACCAAATAAACCCTTTCCTCCTCCGAGCTGCTTTTGATCATGTGTGGTGTTTATCACAGCAACAAGAGGCAAACTATGACAGTTAGCCAATTATATACAGATGATACCAAAGAACAAACTAGAGAAACAAGCTAACTGGGCCTCATGACCAAGTTCTGTATGTGAAAGGATCCCGTCACTCAGGTGAACACAACCCACGGGATGAGAAAAGTATTTTTTTTTTTTTTTCGAGACAGGGTTTCTCTGTGTAGCTTTGCGCCTTTCCTGGAACTCGCTTTGGAGACCAGGCTGGCCTCGAACTCACAGAGATCCGCCTGGCTCTGCCTCCCGAGTGCTGGGATTAAAGGCATGTGCCACCACTGCCCGGTCTGAGAAAAGTATTTTTAAACCATCTAGGCGATAAAAGTTCCTACAATGCAACAACACAAAAGCAAGGAACCCAGTTTTAAAAATAAAGGACTTGAACAAACATCTCCCCAAAGAATATACACAAATGAACAACAAGAACATGAAAAGATATTTGACTTCCTTAGTCATCAGGGAATTGCAAATCAAAACCGCAGATACTACTTCACACCCACAAGGAGGGTCATTAGCACAAACAGCAAGTGCTAGGGAGGATGTGGGAAGGTCCCGCCTCCCTGATACTGGCGAAGGCAAAACGGTACAGAGTGAGACCCAGCAATTCCACACCTAGGTTTAAAACTGGGAGAAATGAAAACCTGTGCCCATGCACACGAATGTTCCTGCAAGCCCAATTCAGAATGGCTAGATGGTGGACATAATCCGTGTTTCCATCAGCCAATGACTGGCCAACAATGAACGGTATGCTGGCTGTCCAAAGGAATATTATTTGGTCATGAAAGCAAAGAAGTCTGACACATGCTCTGCCATGGCCTTGAAAATAGTGCCCAATGAAAGAACCCACATATTGTATGCCTTCGTTTACAGGAAATGTCCAAATAGAAAGATTCAGAGACAAGAAGTCAATTGGAGGGAGGCAGGGGGTAGAGCAGCGGAAGGACAGGGGCAACTGCTGTAGGTACAGCATCTGCCTCTGAGGGGGTGAGGTGTTCCGGAATAAAATGGGATGGCTGTGCAACGAAGATTGTGAATATACAGAAGTTACTGGATTGAAAATGATTATGAGGGTGAATTTTATCCCCATAAGACAAAGACTTACCAGCAACACTGACATTAAATAAAGGGTTGACATGTAAAAGAGGTTATGGCAGGCTGCGAGTCACTGACCTTGTTTCTCTGGGTTGCGGACCTGGGACGGTATATCCTGAACTTCCAAAGTCCATTCTCCTTCAGCTTTTTCTCCCCAGCAGTGGACAGTCATGAATTCCCAGTTGGTGAAGCCCTCATTGGAAAAATCCAGCAATCTGCAGTAGGAAATGCCACGTTAGAAAGTGAAGACCGAGTCTGGGGAGCCAGGCAGAGGGGCCAGCTCAGGGAGGACTCTGACCCACCCACCTGGGGGCAGGGGAAGCTTCTCTCCTTCTACCAGGTGGGTTCTGGGGAATCGAGTTCAGGTGGGTTGTAGGCAAGGGCCCTTAGCCACTGGCCCATCTGGCTGGCTCTGTTTTCCAAATCTTCCAGCTGAGGCCCACCTCAATCATCTCACAGGACCTCCCTAACATTTGGTGAAGCAGGACTGTCTCCAGTGCCCAACAACAGACAGGGACTGGTCCGTGTGTCCCCTTGGAAGAGGCCTGGGGAGGAGCAAGAGGAGGCTTTCTGCATATATTCAGGTGGAGTTGCCCCCACTTTTTGGAGGTTTGATGAGCCTCCCTTTTCCTTCCAGACTAGAAGGTCTTCCCTCAGCTGTCTCCACTAACCCCCGGACCTTCAGCCTCCATTTTCCATACTTAGTTCAAACAGAAACAGAAGAAACAGTTAACACTAATTTCCTCTTCTTGCAATGTTGTGGGCTTGAACCAAGACCCTAGGCATGCTAGGCAAGCAGTCTACCACTGAGCCACATGCCCAGCCCTCTTAAATTAGGCATTTCTATTTGGGGATAAGAATTTGCATGCACAACTGGATTCTTCTACTGTTCACCAGAAGTTCAAATATGGATGTTCTATTCCATTCTGGCTTGTGGTGGGGGGGTGCTCCTTGAACACTGGAAACAACTTGATGCCGTTCAAGGGACCATTCTTTGCAGGGAGAACAGTGCTAAGAGACCGCCAAGGTCAAGGTTGACTTTCATACAAAGCCTCGTGGAACCTGACACACTGGGGCTAAGACAAGGGCAAACTGTCTTGTTGACGCTGAGGCCCTTAGGAATGCCAGCTTCCCATGTAAAAAACCGGCAAGCTGAAACGGCCGCCGAGTCTGGTAAGATGTGAAGTAAGGCGGAGGGTAACGGATCCCCAAATCACAATCTTGATATCAGGCACAGACTCTTGGCAAAGCACCAAATTCCCAAGACTGCCAGGTGGCCTCGGGGTGGTGCTTCCAAGTGCTTGCAGGCGCTCCTAGCAACTGGGGAGTTCCAAACAAACCCTCAGGCCCTGCTCCGGGCTGCAGGGAGCTCGCACACCTGCACTGATACACAAAGATGAGTGACAGGTCGGAGGGGAAGGAAAACACAGCTGGCAGTGGGCCTGCTGGGTGCTGGAAGGTTCTTACAGGTCAGAGGGCTGGACTGATTTCGGCAGGACATGAACAGTAGCCAAGCGTTTTTTTCCGTTATCATATTTGATTCTTGTAACATTCCTAATGTTTATGGGTGAGTGGAACGGCATATCCAGATAAGGAACAAAGAGAGGTCAAGCTCCTGGCTCCCAGAAGGAGCCTGAGTGGGCTGTGCCGAGGCTGGGGCATACGTTTACCTCTCCAGGCTCCGAAGCACAAGCCCTGTATCCACTGTATCTCCCCTGCCCCCCAGCCCATAGCCACTAAGCCTCCCGGTGGCCTTGAATCTCTCAGGCAAGGTTTGTGGTCTTGTGGAGGTCACAAACTCTGATGCTTCCAGATGTAAACACAGCTGGGAGTAGATGGAAGCCAGGCTTCTAGCAGAGAGCAGGCAGCACGGGGTACCCTGAGGCAGACCGGCCCTCCACTAGGCTCTAGCCAGGCTGTGCTAGAAGAGTGGGTTCAGAGAGGGCGAGCTTCCAAGTTTTCAGCAAATGCTAGAAATGTAGATCTTTAGGCAAAACTTTTAAAATTGGACGCAAAGCGCCTTCAAGCTTCAGCTTGCTGGCGGGCACCTTCAAACTATGTGTGCCCCTGACGGTCTCCCCCCATGCAGAGGTTGAGCAAGGCTGAGGTGTGGCTGAACATGGCTGAGGTGGCCTTCAGGAGAGGAGACGCCTCCACTTCTGCTAGGAAAGTGGGAGCTGGTAGGGACTCTCGGAGCCAGTCCACCTCAGTCGCTCTAGGGTTGACGCGAGTGCACCAAGGACAGAGCTGATACCAGGCCCGCAGGCTGCCGCTTGCTGCCATCTGTGGGCTGCTGATACTGGAAGCCATGTAGAGGGGTGCAGGAAGCTGAGGAAGCTCCAGCGACCCCAAATCGGAGCTCAAGCCTTTTGCTGGGGGTGTGGAGTAGGGGGAGGTATGGGGGGTGGGGCACAGCTGTGGAGAAAAGCCTGGGAACCTTCCCTGCACCTCACCAGCCACTTCTAACCCTCAGGAGCATCCCAGAACTGGGTGGGGATGCTCCCAGAGAAAAAACAAACCTTGGGGTACCTTAGCTTAAGTGCCTCCTGAACAGGATAGTCATGACCTTTAATGCACTTCCAGGAGCAATGGGGACATAACATGAATTTTACCTCACTCAGCCCACCCCCAACTCCCACCCCTAGGCAACAACTACCACTTCTTCCTGAAGATTAAGGTTTCACAGGTCTGTTTCCAAGACCCTGGCCTGCTCTTCAGGGTTGTGGGTCCTGCCTGTGTAGACCCAGGGAGAACCCCCACTTCCCTGTGCAGGGTATCTTGCAGGGATCCAGAGGAATCCAGGGTCTTCATGAGGAGCAAATCCTAGAGAGAGTGGCTTTACCTCTTTGCTAAAAGTTGAGACTTGGTTCCAGAGGGAGAAATCAGGTGGATCTGGAGGTCTCCCCGGCGTGGGTGGGAGATGGAGATGCGAACTACGACATGCTCGAGGTAGACCACTCGCTGGTCTGAGTGGTCCGCGCAGGCGTTGGTCAGGGCTGTGGTTCGCAGCACCTGCACTATGGGGATGCTCCTGGGGAGGAAAACAAACACAGTGCTGGGTACCCAAGTCTTCGCTTCACACAGAGGGGGGTCATGGACTCTAGCGTCCCAGTCTGTTCCTCCCCTGCTGTGGCCTCTGGGTTCTGGGAGTCCCCAATGGGTCACAGAGGTCTCACTCTGGGTACTCCATTCTGACCACTGCTCAGAAAGCTTTACGGTTCTAGAATTTGTTTATGGGTCTTCATGCACACTTGGGGCCCGTGTGCATCTGGAGACCTTCCCTCTGGTACCCCAGGAGATACCCCTCTTTAAATAGCATGAGGCCAACTCACTTTCTCAAGAGCTTGAAGACTACATGGCTTTATCCTTGGAGACAGCACTATGAATGCTGACCAGTCAGCACAAGGCACTGGTCAGAAAGCTCCCAAGGATGAAACCATCCATTCAGGGAGAAGTAAGGACGGCACTCAAGGTCACACAGCTACCGAGGCCGAGCTTCAGTCTCTACGGCATGTCTCCTTGGGTGGACCCACATTCAAGAGACCGGATTTGCTGCAGCTGGTCTGTTCCCAGCCATCCTGCTGGAAGACTGCCAACCCATTGCCCCATGAAGGAAATGAATGATGGCACTTTCACAACCCAAATGGCCCTTCTGTCATGGGGGATGGAAGATGAGGGCAAGCATATCTCCCGTCACTCAAAAATCATCCCCACTGGGGTTTGGACGTGCCAAACTGCCTGCCAAACACAAACCCTGTGCCTACAGGCTGTTTTGAGGGCTCACGTCTCTAAAAGCTTGCCCCCTCCCACCCTACCAATTTGTAAACCAAATAAAGATGTCATTCTTCAGCAGAAACCTGATTACCACCCAACAGCACATCAATAATTCCCTGCTACATGGCCTGAGCTGGTTTTATTATGGGAAGGCTTTTCCCTCTGTGCAGGGCTTCACTCTAGAGAGGCCTGGAACAAATGTGTGCTTGGAGTCTCTTAGGAATGGTATCTCTGGGCTCTACTGGGCCTGAGTCATAGAAAAACATTCAAAACAGCTAAAAAGGGTGACGTAATGCCCCCGAGACTCCGTAAAAATCTGAAAAACACACTTTGCATGTACCAGAAATTGACTTAGAGGCTGGCTTCTTTCATCGCTTTCTTCAAGTTTTACCGTCTGGGTTTGCTGGTCAGGGGCCCCACCACTGTGGCAGACCCAGAACAAGACAGAAAGTTCCAGAGAGGCCCAGGCCTTGCAGGGCTCACATAGTGGGCCCACTTACCCTACCAGGTACCTACAGTACCCAGTCTGTGCACTCAAAACGCAAACTGAATGTGTTGGTGACAAGGGGCTCCTTGGCGAAGGTGGACAAACAGGGGTCAGCGGTGCCCCTCCAGGGCTTTGAAATGTGATGCCCCAAGGCCCAGGAGTGACCAGTGACACTCTTCACCTTCTAACACGCAACACCACAGCAAACAGAGTTCTGACCAGTAACAAAGCACTGATCCCACCCTCAGCCTGTCGCTAACTGTTGGAGACAGCAATCACCGCACTCCAGAAATAGACTTGGAACCCTATGGAGGAAGCCTGGATCCCAAGGATAAGGACACAAGATTTAAGTGAACAGGAGTATGGTGAAGAAAACCCTAGCTAAACACCGGTCACCTGGCCATGTTTCACAGCTGCAGCTTGGGGCTCAATGCACCCAAATCTAGAGGAAACATTCATTTCACTCAGCTTCACTTGTCTTAGTGTGACTGCTAAGGAAGAGGCATCTGGGCTGGTCTCCCCCACAGGGAACCATTCTGCTACTGTGCCAGGATGGTGGGCCAGTGGGCAGGCAGTTCAGCCCCTGCAGGAATTAATGGCGTCTCCTGTCTCGGTTTTCATAGCCAAGATATTAAGCTCCTCTGGGGTTGGGGACCAGCCTGCCCGGGGCACAAGCTAACTGTAACAATTAGTTTTTATGTGAAATCTCTTAACTGTGAAATCACTCAGCCACCAGGACTCCTCATTCCTGCAAGTTCTAGGGGAGGGCGGTAGCTGGGATGCTCCTCACTACAAGGGCAAGATCTTGTCTGCCTTTCTGCGCTTTGCTGCTGCTGCTGCTGCGCAAATAATCTAACACTCCAAATAAGGGGCTTTTACAGTTCTTAATGAAAAGCAAAAAGAAGGAGTCTTTGAAATGATCAAAAGATCCAAGTTGCAATTGTCCTGGCTTTCGATAGAAACTCCAAGTCATGAAGCCAAGTGCCCAAAGACATTACTTGTAAGATTCACTTAACTCCAAGACAGAAACTCAAAGAGCTCATGAAAAGGATAGAGCTTTAAAAACATGGGGATTATTCTATGTTCTGCAACCACTGCAAAGACAATACAGAAAATGTAAGTTAACTGTAAATTCAACTGTTTACCTTGGTTTAAAAATTCACAGGGTCAGCCGGGCGGTGGTGGCGCACGCCTTTAATCCCAGCACTCGGGAGGCAGAGCCAGGCGGATTTCTGTGAGTTCGAGGCCAGCCTGGTCTCCAATGTGAGTTCCAGGAAAGGCGCAAAGCTACACAGAGAAACCCTGTCTCAAAAAAAAAAACCAAAAAAAAAAAAAAATTTCACAGGGTCTATATTTGTCACATGCATACTGTTCTTTAATCATGAAAGTTGATTTAGAAAGATCTTAAAGTTCCTGACTGCAAAGGCTTTTCTGCAATTAAATTCTGAAGTTGCAGTCTTGTGTGGAGTCATCTTCCAAGTATCCTAGAGGAACCCAATGAATTACAGGACCAGCCTCTACTTGATTGAGGGACACTGGGGACTTGGATGAGATCCCTCATGACACAGAAATGCCACACTTTAGGACTGACTGCTCATCTCCAGGTGTTCTCCTTGCATCCTGAAGTCTCTGAGCCTACTCCATTCCAAGGAGGCAGAGGGCTACCAGATGATAGCCATCATAACAAGCCACTACCTCCAGCCATGCCACTAATGGTGGCTTCCTAGTTTTCCCCAATGTATAAAGATGTAGGAAACTCCTAATTTTCTGACACTTGTGACAGAGTAATATTCAAGGACAAAGATAAATATCCCCAAGTAACTGAGTAGAAGGAACATTCAGAGGAAGGCAGATCCCTGTCAAGCTCCTGTTGGGGCCTTCGGACTCTCTACTTATCTTTCTCTTCTAACCAAGAAGCTATTACAAGCTATGATTTTCAGTTTCACCCTGAAGACTTTACTCCAGCTTCTGTACCCTTGCATTAGACACACAGTTCTCACTCCAGTTCCTGCACCCTTGCATTGGACAGACAGTCCTCACTGCAGCTCCTGCACCCTTGCATTGGCAGGCCAGTGCTCACTCCAGCTCCTGCACCCTTGCATTGACAGACAGTCCTCACTCCAGCTCCTGAACCCTTGCATTGAACCAACAGTCCTCATTGCAGCTCCTGCACCCTTGCATTGGACAGACAGTCCTCACTCTAGCTCCTGCACCCTTGCATTGG
>CABHPP010097556.1:31217-67633 GCA_902168425.1 Peromyscus attwateri | reverse complement strand
GGGCTGTTCAGGTTTAGTTAGCTAAGCCTCGGACGTGGCCATTTCCTAGAGCGCCCTGAAATCGGATGCAAAACGATTGCCTTGCGTCCACACTCGAGTTTCACGCTGAAGCGTGTGGGGTCACAACACTAAAAAGTGGGAGAAGGAGGCTTCCTGGGTTCAGGCATCGTTGCCTCCATCGCCCCAGTAAATGTACCGGATGACCTTTGGTTAGAGAAAGCAAAAGTGGAAAAGGTGGCAGAGACCTTTGAGACAGCCAGATGTTTAAAGTCACCGACACGGTAGGACAATAAAAGCAAGACCTCTATCAAAGGTGCCTTGGAGGTGACATCCTTAACACTTGGCACCTTTCAGACAGGTGTGTCAGACATGCCTGGGCTCCATCAGGCCTAGTAAGGTGCACCCATGCACTCTTCACTCGTTTCTAAAGACTTCAGCTCACAGCGTGTGTGGTTTTGAGGGAATTAGTTAATCTCTCGGTGCCTGTTTCCTCATTGGTGACGATGGTAATGTCTACCCCCCATAGAATTGTGCAGGTGATTTAAATAAAACGGTGGATTTGGAACCTTAGGAGACTACCCTTGCATTTACCAAATTCCGAGTATGCATTAGTTGTTACTATTGTTGAATGTTCAGGTGTATCTAGTTGTGAAAATTATAGAAAATATTTGAGATGAAGTACGATTTTATGCAGTAAGGACACACATTGTTACAGCTGCCTCTGTGACGTAGACTGTGTTTTCTGTTTTATAACTTAAGCGCATCTCTAAATCTATGGGCCTGAGCTCTGCTTGAAATACATTTACACGGTAGATTTGCCATGGGGCTAAAATAGATGCCACCCCCATCTTCAAAGCAGTCCTGCATTAACATTGGAGGTCTCTAGGACAGGTGCTGGATGCCTGTCATAGACTGGACACTCATCCTCAGGAGGCTTGATCAGGACCTTCCTGGTATCTAGGACTTACAGAAAGCCTTCCCTACCTGTGTCCATGCTGTTTGCAACATGTGAGCGGCAGCATCTCCCTGGAGTGTGCCACATTTTATGAACTCTTATGGTACCAGGTGAAATTTTTCGTAAATAAACAATTTTGTAAATAAATAAATTTCGTAAATATGTTTCAACTTGTCCACCATTCTGACTATCATAATGAACCCCAGCCCTCCTGCTTGGTGCCCCCTGGGATGAGTCATTCCTTTGTCCAGTGTATCTACTGTCTTACTTAGAGTTTCTATTGTGGTGATGAAACCCTGTGACTAAAAGTGGAGAGGAAAGGGTTTATTTGTCACATTTCCACATCACTATTCATCATTGGAGGAAGTCAGGGCAGGAACTCAAGCAGGGCAGGAACCTGGAGGCAGGTATTGATGCAGAAGCCCTGGAGGGGGGCTGGTTACTAGCTTGCTCAGCCTGCTTTCTTACACAGCCCCAGACCACCAGCCCAGGGGTGGCCCACAATGGGCTGGGCCCTCTTCCACCAATCACTAATTAAGAAAATGTCCTGCAGGCTTGCCTACAGCCAGATCTTAGGGAGACATTTTATCAGTTGAGGCTTCCTCCTCTCTGAGGACTCTAGCTTGTGTTAAGTTGATATAAAACTAGCCAGCACATAATATGGTGTATACTCTATTACTCAGTAGTAGGTGTCCCATGCATCAGATCAACTGCCGTAGTGTCCCAATGACTGTGTTTCAGTGATCCCCTACTTTACTCTTTGATGGGCCCGAAGTCCAAAAGTAGTGATACTTAGCTTTTTCTCCTACACTCCATTGTTAGAATTGTTCTATCTTATTAACGGCTCTTGCTATTCTCTTAATATACTTAGTTTATAAATTATAGTTTATCATCAGTAAGTACGAAGGGGAAACATTACATTGTGTGCAGTTGGCTTCATGAGCTGACTCAGAGTTTTAGAACATAACCATCCAGGATGCGAGGAGGCTATACCACATCTGTGGTTTCTGTCAATTCTGTGAGTTGGTACCTCTGGATTCTATAAAGATCCAGGATTTGGAGGAGTCATTTGGTGAGTATGTTTGTGGCTGATGGGTGGGTATTGGGGAGGCATTTGGAGAAGAAGGGAGGAAAGCTGAGGTTCCCTACTTTCTGTGATTCTCTCCTCTCAAGCCCTTGTAGGTCTGGGCCTAGTGACTTAGTGGGACAGCACAATCTGTTGATGAAAAAACCCTGCTTGCAAACTCTGCACCTAGCTGCTCCACATGGGCAGGTGACAGTTCTGAGCTGTGGGGCTGTGTTGTTCGAATCTTAGATGGTCTTTTAATAAAAAACCCAGAGCCAGATACCAGGGTGAAAGATCAGAGAAGCAGAGCAGCAGCCACTAGTTCTTACCTCTACAAAATCCTCAGCCTAAAGAGAGTGAGTTCCTGTTTCCTCATGCTTTATACACCTTTCTCTGTCCTGCCATATTACTTCCTGGGATTAAAGGCATGTGTGCTTCCCAAGCAAAGGCAAGAGATCTCAAGTGCTGGGATTAAAGGTGTGTGCCACCACTGCCTGACCTCTATATCTAATCTAGTAGCTGGCTCTGTCCTCTGATCCTCAGACAAGTTTATTAAGGTACAATATATCACCACAGGGCTGTATCTTTGGAGTGGTTACAATATTTGCTTGCCAGTCTTCTTCTTTTCTGGTTGCCTCAGTTTACCAATGAGGTGGAATGTAGGAAAGAATAACAAAGCCTCATTGATTCTGTGTGCCAAAGCAGAGTAGGAACCCAACTCATCTTTGCTTCCCAAGCAAGTGTTCCTTTGGTTCCCCTATGCTGTCTTTTGTGGGTCTAGGTCATTCATGTGTGCCCAGCAGTGAATCTCCCCTCCCCACACTCAAAGATTAATGATAATAGATGGATGGATGGGGGGGGGGGGATGGACAGATCAGTGGGTATGATGGAGTAGAAAGTAGGAGCTGTGAAAATCCCATCACGTAGCACTTTCTATTAGCAATCTGGAACTCTTCCCCCTTTAAGGAAAAGGATTTCCCAGAGCATTTCTGGTATCAGGACAATTCTTTTGCTAAGAAGTCCTCTTAATATTCTGGTATCCAACAAGGTCGAAAGGGAGAAACAGAAGTCACTTAAAGTCTTTATGAAAGAAAGACTTTAATAAAAGCATAAAAGAAAAGAAGGGAGATGATAAGGAAGAAGAGAAGAAGAAGGAGGAGGAGGAGAAAGAAGAAAAGAAGGAAGACTCAAATGCAGGAACAAACTGTCTCTACATATGAGGGGAGAGCCGAGAGTCTAAAAGGAGACAGCGAGGCGCTCCAGAGGTCAAACACAGCAGAGAGCCACCCGACCCTTAGACTGGCGGGGTGGGAGGAATGAGTGTGTTGGAGATGGAAGCCCTCTGTGAGAGCGGCAGGTGCAGAGGCTAGCTGTCACGGACCCTGGTGGAGAGGAGAAATGTCCTGTTCTTTTCTTTCCCATCACTCTCCCAGGCAGTGTCCTCCTTGACTGAACCCTACTGACAGGGGAACTTCGGGTACAGTCTGCAGTCTCTTGCCCCCAGTCAGGTGAAACCGAGCAAGAAGAAAGAAGGAAGGAGATCTGGGGAGATGGTTCAGTGCGTAAAGTATTTGCTGTGCAATCATGGGGACCCGAGTTCCCACCCTCAACACCCACATGTAAGTGCTGGGCACGGTGACTGGCATTTGTCATCCCAGTGTTAGGGAGGTGGGGACAGGATTTCCTAAAGCTCACTGGACAGCCAGTTTAGCTGAATTAGTGAGTTACAGGTGTAGTGAGAGTCCACATCTCCAAAATATGGTGGCGTGTCATTGTGGAAGACATCCAACATTCACCCCTTACTCCCACGTTCAGGTGCACACCTGCACACACACACCCCCCACAGGAAAACTCACACCCATCCACACAAACATGTACACAGCCCCACACAGAAAGGGAGGGGAACAGAAAGAATAGGGCAGGAAGGATCTGAGGGTGACAGGCCCAGGCCTGGCCTACATTCAAATCATACCTTGTTCCCTCTCAACAAAGGCTGGGTCTGTCAATTAGATGTCTGTAGAAGAAACACGTTTGCTTTCTGGGATTATCAAATGTCTCCCGTAGCATCTTATTTATTCCTCAGACAGGGCCATTAAGGTGGACAGACACTGTAATCCATGAGGTCGCAGAGCTCTGGGGAAGTGCAGGGGTTTGCTGGTGGCCACACAGCTACACCATGCAAAGTGGATTGCAAGCGCAGCTCTGCAGGTGGTTCCCAGCCGCCAGCCTGCTAACTCAGCTGTTCTGAGGTGAGGCAGCCCAGCATGACGTCTGCTTCAGATTCTCCCATCCTGGCACACGGGCACACAGGGGAGTGAACGTTTGCAAAGCTCACAGGTTTAATGGCTCCATCACGCCCTGCTTTAATTTTATGACTTCGGATGATAGCATTTATGATGTTGATGATGACTGTCCTGAATTTATGATTTTACAAGATCAGAAAAATCATGTCTACTGGAATATAGAACCCCCCTCAAAGGTACTACTTTTTTTTTTAATGGGAAAAGTTATTTTAATTTCATATTTAGATTTGTGAGGCTTAAAAACCTTTTTTTTTTCTTTAAATAAAATCCTCTCAATGAGTAACACCTGCAATTCCAGCACTAGGAAGGCTGAGATGGGAATATTGCTAGTTCAAGCCCAGCCTGGACTCTGCAATGAAACCCCGTCTCAAAGATAAATAGACTCTAGAATACCTTGGGCATGTAAAAGGTTATGGCAAGTGTCCTGTGGTGACACTTTAGGAATAGATCCTGTGATAGTTAATGTCAACTTCATCACAGGATCAAGAATCATGGACAATGTCTCTGGAGTATCTGTGAGGGGTTGTCTAGACTAGTTAGTTGGGGTGGGAAAACTCATTTTAACTGTGGGGGCACCATTCCACGGGCTGGGAACCTGCCCTGAAATAAAGGAGAAAGGAAGCTGCATACCCTCATTCTTTGCTGTTTCTTGAGGGCAGATACAGTCTGCTGCCTCAAGCTCCTATCACCATGATAGATTGTGTATCCTTGAACTGTGAGAGAAAACAAACCCTTCTTTCCTTAAGTCGCTCTTGTTACATTGCTGTGGCAAGAAGGAAGGTATCCAATATAAGTCTCCTGTATATAATGTAAACAACTGTGTGTAAGATGATGTGCATTCAAATTCTCTGCACCCAGGAGTAGCCAACTGAGTGTACATTCAGGCTGATTGTCCTTTCTCTCCAGACTCTGGCTGCCTATAAGATTTACAAGCTGAGTTATTCTCAAAGAGCAAAAGAAAGATAAAATAAGAGCTGTTTATAATTCTTACGTTCTTGCTGGGTTGAACCTAAGAGCAGGTAAAGGAATTTGGAATCTGGGAGGAATCTGAATTCTAAAGGAACCTGGAAATCCTAATACATCTGAGTCCTCTCCATCGTTAGCCTGCCCTTGGAAGAACCTTAACTCCCCATCGCTGGTACCCAGGAGGGTGAAGGTCTGATCTCCAGAAACATGGGCTCCGACAGAAGCAAGGAAGGAACGATTTTGTTTTGTTTTGTTCTTTTGCTTTTGTTTACAGACTCAGGGTCTCAGTCCATCATGGTAGGGAAGGCAAGGCGGAAGGAGTGATTGGGTCCAGAGCATCGAGGGCCTGTGATGGAGGATTGCTCACATCATGCAGGACAAGGTCAGAACTGGTTAGAACTCTCAAAGGCCTGCCCTTAGTGACCCACTTCCAGCAGCCAGGCCCCATCTCCTAAAACTCCACAGCCTCCCAAGACAGTGCCACCAACCAGGGACTAGCACTCAAAACGCAAACTTCTCAGGGACATTTTATATCTAAGCCATGACAAGATCTTGAAGTATATTCTATTAAAGCAATGCTAGAAAGTTTATACTTGTACTTCACAATTAATGTTTTGTTCCCAAGGTGATTCATTTGGAAGATATTGACAATCTGTTTAGGGAGCTATTTCCTCTATTACTGGTGTAAAAAGGAGACACTACCTCTATGTTTATATATATAAACATAGATATATATATATGTTTATATATATATATATAATATATATATATAAACACCTTTAATTCCAGCACACCTTTAATTCCAGCACTCAGAAGGCAGGTGGATCTCTGAGTTCAAGGCCAGCCTGGTCTACAGAGTGAATTCCAGGACAGCCAGGGATACCCAGAGAAAGCCTGCCTCTGGAAAAAAAAATTGCAGGAAAGCTGGCCCTTCCCCTGCCCTGGGGGCGTTGGTCCCAGCAGAGTCCTGGACTGATGAACTCAGGTACCACCCAGGCCTACATCCAGTGTTTTGAGTTGGCCCACCCTAACATCTACCCCATCTATGACCTGCTGGAGCACTGATCCCATGGAACCAGAGCTGCAGGATCTCCATGACTCAGGGCAACAGCAGGATATCCAAGAGGAGTTTCGATGAGGACCCAGGAGTGATGGTGTCCCAAAAGCCAGAGGCCTTGACCCAGACCAACTACTCATGACAATGGACAATTGCAAGTAAAGCTGTTTGGACAAAATGGTGTACTGTGCAACACACTGAAGCTCTCAGTGCCACTAAGATGAAAGAAGAGGTGATGGAGAGGTGGGAAAGACGGAGGAGTGAGGTGAAGTTTTTTTTTTTATTAATATTTTTATTTTTTGTTATTTTCCTTGGGGTGGGAGAATACTGCAAGAGTGAAAAAAATTATGTTTAAAAAATAAAAAGAAGAAGAAGAAGAAGAAGGGGTTGGAGAGATGGCTCAGTGGTTAAGAGCACTGGCTGCTCTTCCTGAGTTCCAGAGTTCAATTCCCAGCAAGCACATGGTAGCTCACAACCATCTCTAGTGAGATCTGAAGCCTTCTTCTTGCATAAGGTATACATGCAGATAGAGCACTCATATACACAAAATAAATAAATTTTTTAAAAAAGGAAAAGCCTCACAGAATATCAAGTACACCCATGTACCCCTGTAGTGCCAAATGGCCAATTGAAAATGTGGGGTCACATGTCCTTTGGAAGGGGGTGTCTACTGTTGTTTGGTGATAGGAGAAGAGGGTCCTTGAACTTTTTACGTTGTTTAGACCCTCCTTCAAGACAGAGAGATGTTCCACCCAAACTCTAGAAGCGTCCATCTCCTTTTACACATGCTGAGCATCCCTTTCAATGGGCATCTCAGATGTAAATGCTGTCAGAGGCCAGAACAGTAAGAACCAAGTGTCTGCTCCACAGTTCAGGGTATGGTGCATACAGGAAGGTGTGGCAGCTTAAATGTCCCCAAACACTGTTTCAGCTTAAAAAAGAAAAAGATACCCCCTTTATGTCAACTGTCCAGTGTGTTACTTCTCTTTCACTCCCAATTGCTTTGAGGTGAGTTTTCAAACAAAGACACAAGAATGTTTCACAGCAACCCCCACCCCCACTCCCACTTCCTTTTTTCTTAAAAACATGCAGTCCAGGTGGCTGAGGGAGATGAGTTTTTCTCTCCCCTACGAATTCAATGTCATGATGCTGGAGTAAGGATAATAAAATGAAAAACAGGGAATGCAAGACTGCTTTTATTCGTGAAAAATTTAAATTAACTTTGGTCTTCGGTTCTAAAAGCCAATGACCTGCAAATGGGATGAGTTTTGTTGTTGTTTTTTTTTTTTTCCAGCAAATATTTTGTGGTAAATTCACCTTTGATAACTCGTTTGCAATAAAGTTTCACCTGCAGTGGGGACTGCTATGGTTGGGATATGTGTTCCCTAAAGATCCAGATGCTAAGAGTTTGGTCCTAAGCCCCTGGCACTTTTGAGAGGACGTTCAATAGATGGTGACTAATGGGAGATGTTTAGGGCATTGGGCATCACCATGAGGGGGTGGGGTGACCCTGGTCCAGTATAGGCATTTGGAGGACTAGGGCATCAGGAGCTGTCAAATTGAGATGCACGTTGCTGTTGCCTTCATACCAGGAGGCCCTGGAGCCCCATGTTGGAAAGCCTGTTCAGGTCCTCTCCTGAGAGCTAAGTGCTGCAAAAATGATTTTTGCCGTGACGAGTCTGCACCCATTGTGACAGAACTGTGTGCAATTTCCCCACTCTTTCTTGTCTTCATTTTAAGAGATGAAAAAGCGTGTGGTTGAGGTTTTTAGTGTACAAAGGTGGGTTACCAGAGGTCACTGGAAGCCCAGTCTCCTTAGAACATCGGCAGAGACAGTGCAGGCCCAGTGAGCAGCGTCCTAGTCAATGGTCTATCCATGAGGATTCCTGGGCTCCCTGTCGCCTTATCCAAACCTATAGTGGTATTCTATTTGTACTGAAATGTGATTTTATTTGTATGTTAATAAATAAAGTTGCTTAGGGGTCAGAGCTATTAGCAAGCCATAGCGAAAGCCAGGGCGGTGGTGGTGCACGCCTTTAATCCCAGCACTTGGTAAGCAGAGCTAGGTAGATCTCTGTGTGTTCAAGGATACAGCTAGCATTGGAGACACACGCCCTTGATCTCAATACCAACCATAGAAAACTTGGGAGGTCTGGACAGAGAGGCAGTGAGGAGACAGCCACGTAGTTAGTTTATAACCAATGAGAAGGAAGAAACAGGACTCCTTATAAATCAACCGCACAGGAAGAAACTCCTTTTTCGGAGAGCTCTCTTGGCGGGAGAAGCTAGCTGGCGGAAAGCGGGTAAGCTTCTGGCTCTGACCTCTTGGGCTTTCACCTTTACATTGGCTCTGTGTTTCTTATTTAATAAGGCGGTCGGTTACATCTACACAAACCAGACAAGATGGATAGACCTTATTTCCTAGCTAGCGTGCAGGGATGGAAGGGAAACATATGTAGGGCCTGGTTGTACACTGACGAATGCCAATATGTAGAGAAAGGGGTTTTAGCTCATAGAACCCTCATATGTGGTCCCTTCAAATAGATTTTGAGGTTTCCTAGTTCTCTATTCTCTCTTCAGACAGCCCAACGAAAGAAGGAAGTTCACACTCAAGATCTGACTCTGAGTGCTGCAGACCGAAATGAAAAGGGCCCGAGACACTTCCAGGGGAGGAAGTGACCAGCCACAATGGGACAGCCCTGTGCTCAGCCTCACTCAAGACCACCAAAAAATGAGGTCTTGGCTACTTTGTAAGTTAGCAGCATCCTTCTAGACACATCTTAGAAATAATGATCCAAGGCTGTCACTAAGGTCACTGTGATAACTTATTAACTAGAGGAAACTCCAGATGGAGAGATGCCAGAGGCACCAGGCTTTCAAGGTTGTTCTTGCATTGACTGCAAAATGTTTAATGTTTGGAACCAAGAAAGAAATGGCCTAGAATATGCTACATGTAACAAATTAAAATGCAAACTTTCAAATGTCGTTTAGTGCCGTTCAACCCTGTAAGAAAATGTCAAAAAATATTTCAAAGAAAACTTTAAAAAACTCAAATGTTCACATGTTCACATTTGTGGTGCATGAGTGTATGCAGACACATATATACACGTGGATGTATGTGTGGAGGCCAGAGATAATGTTGGCCATCCTTCCTAGCAGCTTTCCACCTGGGATCTGGGGGTCACTGATGAGGCTAGGTTAGGTGGCCAGCAAGCATCTTTGGGGCTCACAGATGTGGCTGTCTCTGCCCCCAACCCTACTACCATGCCCAGTGTTTTACATGAGTGGTAAGGATGTGAACTTGGGTCCTCTTGCGTGTGCAGCAAGTACTTACTAAGTCATTTCATCAACTGACACCAGCCCGGCAGTTTACTCTGGATGGAGAAACGCTGGTATGGAAAAATGTAAGGGCCCGGAACTTCAAGAGTTTAATAATGAAGGAAGAGTTGATTTACTGGCAGCCGTGTGGAGCTTGGTCTTGGAAGAATGGCGTAGCCACAGGGGAGTAGAGGTCACCTGAGCAGGGAGGGGAGAAAGAGTCAGTTTCCCTGTCACAGTTGGAGGCTCTTGTTGTGAGAACTGAGGGGACCAACCCTGACATTCTTTCTTCAAACCACATGATCACACTCTCTGATTGGCTAAAATACTCTAGTGAACCTAATTTTGTCCTAGAGGCTATTTTATTTTATTTTTTTATTTTTCTTTATTAAGAAATTTTCTACTCACTCCACATACTATCCACAGATCCCCCTCCTCCCTCCTCCCACCCCCCAGCCCTCTTTCCCAAGCCACCCCACATCCCCACATCCCCCAAATCGAGGTCTCCCATGGGGAGTCAGCAGAGCCCAGCACACTGAGCCTAGGCAGGTCCAAGCCCCTTCCCACTGCACCAAGGCTGTGCAAGGTGTCACACCACAGGCACCGGATTCCAGAAGCCTACCATAGACCAGGGACAGATCCCGATCCCCCTGCCTGGATGCCCCCCAAACAGTTCGAGCCAAACAACCATCTTCCATATCCAGAGGGCCTAGTCCAGTCCCATGGGGGCTGCACAGCCACCAGTCCACAGTTCATGGGCTTCCACTAGTGTGGCTGGTCATCTTGCACGTCCTCCCATCATGATCTCCACATCACTTGCCTGCATTATCTCTCCTCTCATCAGTTGGATTCCCGGAGCTCAACCTGGTGCCTGGCGGTGGATCTCTGTATCTGTAGAGGCTAATTTATAATAAAATATCTCAAACTCATTTTTTTCCTCCAAATTTCATTATTAGTAAATCCAGGAAAATTTTATTCATAGAACACTGATAGTAGCCAGACTCTACTAAAATAGAGTATCTGATACACTTAGGAATTATTAAGAATAATGATTTGTAAGTATTACGATTTTTCTTTAATTTGTGATTCCTAGGTTTTGCACAGTCACATGAAATCATATATATAAGTGTGTGTGTGTGTGTGTGTGTGTGTGTGTGTGTCTGTATGTGTGTACATTAAATGCAAGTAGAAATAATAATGCTAGGGAGCACAGGGGACTAACAGGAGGGTGTCAAAAAAAGAGAAGAGAGGGGGGTAAGAACAGGGGGACGTGCTCAATATACACCTGTAAGAATATTTAAAAATAAATAAGTACTATGTATAATTTATAAAATAAATTTTATAGAAAATAAAAAGAATAATGACTTCTCAGTTTTGTTTTTGGAGATATAGTCTCACTGTGCAGCTCAGGATGGTCTCGAACTTGTAATCCCTTCTGTTTCAGCTTCCCAAGCGCTGACATCATCGTCATGCACTGCAAGGTCCAACAAAGTATCTTCAGTATACATTGGTTCCCCAGTGTGTGCTCGGTGAATTCACCCTAAATATTCACAATTACCTTTTACATCAACTAAGGACTGGCGGAGTTACCTGTATCAGTGGTATGTATCTCTCTTGTAAAGGACAGGAATACAATCCCTTAGGGCTATAGTCACATGTGCACATGTCTGCTGCCTCCAGACAGGCTATATTCTTCCAGCTTTCCTTCCTGGATTTAAATTTTTGGGCCCTCCTTCCCCACCCCCCCTAAAACAATTTCATTCTGAGTACCAAATCTTTCATCTTATTATTAACAATTATCTTCCAGCCTCATTCAGCAAAGCTGATTCTGTAACTTTGACACACTGATTGTGCCCATGGTGCCAAGAGGCACATTACTTTCTTTGGGGATTTTGTAATAAATTAAGCCAAAAGAAATGTAATCCCGCCCCCGGCCCCCACCCCTGAATTTGTTGCCTCAAAAGCACAAGCTCTCTTGGAAACAGCTGATTTCCTTGTTTTTGTGACTCTCCATAGTGGAACTAGTGACTTGATTACTGACATAAACCGCCTACCAAAGATCTAGTCAGGAACACAAGGGAAGACGGGCAGCCCTGAAAATCGCACAGCCCCAGCTGCCTCTGTAGGTTGAATTTCTTTGTGATGCCATTAACCAAAGACCCGCCCAGCACACTGGTCTCAAAGTAACTTTTTTTTCTGTAATTACAGAAAGACTCGGGTCCTGAAGAATCCAAGCACACGATCAGTTTCCAGCAACCCAATACTTGCCTGAGCTGACTGCCACATTCCTAACAAGATGTTTGATCTCCCCTTTCCTCTAGGACGTGGATCCTTCCAATTTTCAAGAACAGAGGCGTCTTTTAAAACTTACTCTGCCAGTTTAAAAAAAAAAAAAAAGAAAACAGAAAAGAAAAAGTAAAAAGAATGAGAAAATCATCTGGATAGGGATTCATGAAATTAACAAACACATCGGTAACCACATAATTCAAAAGGTAATACCCCAAATGAAATGACCACAGACTTCCTCAAATGCTGCCATGTATTCCTTTCATTCTCTTTCTCTTCGTACAGCTTTGAGGTTCCAGGTCCCCACCTGGAATAGCTCGCATAACTAATAGCTAGCACACACAGGAGTCCAAACGGCTCAGTGCAAATCATGTCTGTGTTGTGAACAGGGCTAGGAGAGTAAACAGGGAACCATGGACTTCTCCATGGCCAGACTGGCCAAGTGGTCTGCCACCTCCTCCACATCCTTTGTTCCCATGAGAAACTCTGGTCACAGCCCTTTCGTGTTGTATAACCCTTCTCGTTAACGCGGCAGTGGCCAGAAAGGAAGCTATCCCTAGCCAGTCACACCGAGCCAGGCAGGTGGTTTATCAGGGTGTGTATTGGAAAAGAACACACCTAATTAAATGGTAGCATTGTTCAGACTTGCTCAGGTGTTAAGTGGAAAAAAATGTAGCTGAGTTGAAAATCACCATTGGGGAAGACTCTTAACATGGTTTGAGGAGATGCAGACTTGATTGGGAATTAATTCTCTCAATTATAACCTCTTTTAAATCTGTTGTGAGGAAATAACCCCTTGCAGATTAGAGTAGAATATGACCCAGCTGGATATATATATGTATATATATGTGTATATATACATATATGCATATATACATACATACATATACACATACATATGCATCTATATATAAAGCCACATTATCCAAACTCAAACAGAAAGATGGGTTTGATAGGTTAGGGACAAAGATATTGCCTTTAAGAGGTCACATCTCTGAAGTTATTTGTTTCACAAATTTCTTATAATAAAGGTGCAAACACTTGCTGGCCTGTCTATTATGCTACACTGTTTTCAAGAGTATATTCATTGAGGTACAGAGTGTATCTCAGGAGCCATCCCACATTCCATAATGCAGCTGCATTAACTTTCAATTGATTTCTTCTTTAATGGCTTCGCAATGTTGTGTGTTTAAAGGACCCACCACGATTGTTAATGAAAGCTACTTGAACATAGGAAAACCCACTCTTGGGTCGACACTCAGAGGGTGCTCAAAAGGTAAGGTATGCCTAACTGCTCTTGTGTAGAAAGGGGGCTGAGGTGGACCTCATGAATGCATGCGTTAACTACCCTTGGCACAAATTCCTGGGGCCTTCTAGTGTTGAACAGAGTTCAAACCCATCAGCCTTATATTCTAAGTCTATTAATCTAGCAGATATCTTGCCACAGTGCCTTTCATTATTAATTTCCTCCTCATCATTTCTCTGTCACCCAAACATCAAACCAAACCTGCTAGCGTGGAGTTAGTCTTCTCCAGACATATCACATATGTTTTTGTGCCTGAGGGTGGAATGGCCTTTCCCAGGATCTATGAGATGAGTCTTTCTTCCGGGAGATGCTGTAATTCCAAGGAGTCATAGCAGGTTTTCTCCAAATACCGCCAGAATGCCCAAACCGTACAATGACTACACATCTTCTCTTGTAATGACAGCAAGGACAAAGGGGCGTGGCCTCCTGTGCTCTCCCCGCGTGATTATTGGCAGTGCTTCAGAGGCAGGTGAGACCTAGTTAATTTCATAATGGCAAGACTTGTAAGTACACGAATTTGTGTTTTTGCAAAGGCTCAGCAAACAAAATTGATGTAATTGAAGGTAGTTATTCATAAAACAAAGTGATTCATTGATAGATTTGTTAGTTACAGCCTTTCTGCAAAAGTGTTTTCCACGACAAGACTGCTGGCCAACTGGTAAATGTTTAGAGGTTAAATAAGCTTAAACTAGATTAAAAGAAACACCTTTATGTCTGTTTTCCAGAGAAGCGGTTCCTCTGCGCTTGGTGATTTTGCTGCCTAGTCTCTCTCTCATCCTGTTGAGCTGAGCCTGAGTGACAGTGGCTGTATCTCAAAGGCAAAGGCCAGAAAACCCAGACCATCTAGTGCCCCTTTTCAAACCTTTTCCAAGTAACTCTTTCCAAGGAGAGAAAAGAAAAAAGAGATGGAAGAAAAGAAAGGATTAGAAAAAGGAAAGAAAAGGAAAAAGCAGAGAAGTGTTTATTTATTCGTGGGTGGCTAGTCAGTGGCCTTTTTAGAATTTATCTTGATTTTCAACATACAAAGACATTTTAATTGCCTTACCTTTTAAATTAGCGTACAGGCAGCAGGTTTCCTATCGGCACTGAGTAGGATGTTTTTGCTGGCTGAATTCTGCTGTGGGAAGCATCTTGGGAGTGGTGGCTTCTCTTGGCTGACTTGGTTGCAACTGCCACCTAGGAGCAGATCGGTCAACAGGGCCCTCTGTGTGAGGAGGGGCCGAATAATGTCCATGCAGGGCATGAAGTGAGATGTGGAGGTAGCACGATGGTGGTACATGGTGCTTTCCAGGCAGGATCTTGGAGGGCTTTTCAGTGGACGAGAATGTCATGGTCGTTGGTCACTTCTTGGGCTTGGTATAGGGATGATGGAATCAGAAGTATGTCATCTAGAGTTGCCAAGGGCACTCACACAGGTTGGCTGCTTGAAGAAGTCCTCGATTGCCTACCTGGGGGACAGCTAGACTGCCTCATGCAGCAATGGCAGAAGGGCTCCCCTTAACAACCTGACATTTGCCAAGTCCCACCTATGTGCCAGGACCATTCGAGGCACAGGTGACATGATATGAGCAGAGGGAACACCGTCCCTCTCCTCATGGATTCTCCACATAACGGAGGAAGCAGACCTGAGTGAGGTAATGTCTGAGTCATTATAAATTAGTAACTGGAGAAAGTAAAGGGTGATATGAGACACTACGCAGAAAATTTACCCAGCGCTGTGACGGAAGTTGCCCTTGAAACTACACTTTGACAGGGGACCTCCAGGGGAAGTCAAGTTAACATGGCAAAGGAGAAGGGGAGAGGCGGGGTATGCGTGTGTTCTCTGCACTGCTGTGAGGCCATGGGAACAGCCCTCCAGCCCTTGCAGGAAGAGGGCCTGGGTCAGAGGCTCCTACTGGGAAGGAGGCTATGGCTGCTTGGTTGGAGTGATTGGTTACAACAGGCTGAGCCACTGGGGTGAGATGGTTCGGGTAGAGTTCCAGGTCAGTGTGTTGTAGAAACCTGCAGTCACCAGGCCAGTGGAGCTGTGACCTGCTGTGCATTGCTCCACCTTGCTGACTTTCAGTTTCTTAATCTCTATGGGGAGACTGCACTTGGGTAAAAGCCAGGGCTGGCTCCTGCTCTCCTACTTATCCACTGGGTGACTGTTAGAAAAACTGGTTAGCTTCTTAGCTCTAACTTTTCATCTAGAGAGTGTGGACAACTATCCCTGTCTAATCCCCAAATTATGAAAAACAGTTTAAGACAAAGAACATGGAGCTAGAGATGACTCGATGGTTAAGAGGACTTGCTGCTTTTCCAGAAGACCAGGGTTTGATTCCCAGGACCTACATGACAGCTGACAACCTTTTGTAATTCCTGTCCTAGGGGATCTGATGCCCTCTTCTGGCCTCTATGGCCACTGCATGCATGTGGTGCACAGATATACATTCAAACACATTTATGCACATAAATTAATAATAATAATAAAATAATAAACAATAATTGAACTAATACATTTTAAGGGATCAAGAACATGGTCTAAAACACTGGGAAGTGTGATATGAGACACTCAGAACAAAACCACACACCCAACAACAATCAATGAGCATCGTCTGCAGGACCATGAGCATCTAAGGATAGCGTCTGGGATATGATGGCAGCTAATAATAAATCAGGAGCTAGTTTTTCTAGTTTGTTTTGGAAATGAATTTCTTCATTGTTCTGCATTCACCTATTTAAATCAGTTCTGTGATTAGACCAAAGTTTTCCTACCTACTTGATTGAAGACTAATACAGCTGAGTGAGTCTCCTCCACCTGCTCACTGTGTTTGTTCCTGTATCATGGTACCATAGAGGACCACAAATTCAATGGCTCAGCCGAGCAACCAGAGTGCTCCTGCTCATCCTGGGATGCCTTCTGTGGTGTTGTGATACAGCAGAAGGCCTATGCCCCTTGCTAGCTCCATGTGTTGCCCTTCCTGGGCTCCAGAATTGTCTGGAATTGATCTCTGATCTTTACCAATCCAATTGAGCAGCATTTCTACAGGCCCAAGTTCTGGTATGGTTCATCTGGATTCTCTGCCGGGGACCGTAAGTTCAAGGTGTTGACTAACCGTGCCCCTATATGAGGGTCTGGGAGGGAACTGTGTCTTCCCTTGGACTTTTCAAGCTCATTTACATGGCAAGCAGAGTTTCCTCTGCTGCTGTTACAGGACTCAGTTCCCTGTTTTACTTGCTGGGGTCTATTGCAGGACGCTGTCCTTTGGGCATGACTGCTGTCATCTTTGTTGGAGCAGCTGTGGCTACTTGTAGGAGACTCCCAGGGTTGGGCCTGTTGGTTGTTGACTCCCTTTAAGGAGGAAGGGATGGGGAGGGTCACTGGACACTCACCTGATGTCTCTGTGACTACCCCCTGCATCTCCCAGCTACCTGTTAATTGCACATGGCCTCCCAGTCTCAGGAGGTGCTTGAGAACATAGCCTGAGGCATGAACTGAAGGAGAGTTGCCATCTATACAGCTTTGGGGAAGTTGCCTTCCATGCTAGAACAAGACTTTTGGGCTGCTTTAGGGGTCACCCTGCTCCTGTAAAGAACCCCTCATCTATGTTCTGTAAGTAAGCCCCCCAACCTCCTGACTTCTGTTACAGGTTTTCTCAGACCATCAGCCCCTAAACCATGACATGGAGATTTCTTATTAGTTATGAATGCTCAGCCTTGCTTAGACTCATTTCTGGCTAGCTCTTTTTAACTTAGCCTGTTTCTCTTTATCTACCTTTCATCTTGGGGCTTTTTACCTTTCCTTCTTTCTGTATGTCTTACTTTCTTGCTTCTTCCACTGGCTGGCTGCCTGACTTCTGCCCCACCCCCCACCCCACCCCTGCATTTCCCCCCTCCATCCCCATCCCATGTGTACCTCTCTTTCTCCCTTGTTCTCTTCTCTTGGTCTCTCCTACTTATTCTCTCTGCCCACAAGCCCCGCCTATCCCTCTTCTGCCTAGCAATTGGATGTTCAGCTTTTTATTAGACCAATCAGGTGCCTTAGGCAGGCAAGGTGAAACAACAACACATCTTTACATAATTAAACAAATGCAGCATAAACAAATGTAACATATCTTTACATCATTTACAAAGGCAGCAGAAACAAATGTAACACATCTTTACATCATTTACAAAGGCAGCAGAAACAAATGTAACACATCTTTGCCTCGTTAAACTAATATTCCACAACATTCTCCAAGCTGGACTTTGGAGGAACCATACTTGGGTTTGTCCTTGGTGCCTATGCGGAGGGGATAAATGCTTGTTTACATCTCCCAGGAAAAGACTTCCTGAAATGGGATCATTCTCAGCTCATTCCCACTCTTCTTTCTTCATCCATTTTGTTGGTTTGTTTGTTTTTTCGAGACAGGGTTTCTCTGTGTAGCTTTGGAGCCTTTCCTGGAACTCACTCTGTAGCCCAGGCTGGCCTTGAACTCACAGAGATCCACCTGCCTCTACCTCCCGAGTGCTGGGATTAAAGGCGTGGACTACCGCCTCCCGGCCATCCTCCATCTTTGAAGCCAACCATGGAATAGCCAGTACTTTCAAATCTCTCTGGCTTCTTCCAGTCACAGAGAGTGTCCTGTCTGCTTTTAAGGACTTCTGGGATGAAGTTTGGCTTCTTGAATAGTCTCTTTATCTAAGGCTCAGCAAGGCCATGCATCACAGTAAAGTCACAGTAGTGATGTCACATCCACAAGCTCTGGGGATTAGGTCATGGAGTCTTCAGAGACATTTGTAGATTTCTGCCAAAGTGCTCAAGGTGACCTTGATGACAATGTTGCTCATCCTCTTTGCATTGGAGTTTCCTTATCAATCATAGCTTGATGCACAATTGTATTATAAATTAAACAAAGCAGCCTTTGTGTGTAGATCAGTGGTTCTCAATCTGTAGGTCACGACCCCTTGAGGGTTGAACAAGATTTTCACAGGGGTCCCATTGGAAAACAGATATTTACATTATGATTCATAACAGTAGTGAAGTTCATACAATTATGAAGTAACAACAAAAATAATTTTATGGTGGGGGGGGTCACTACAACATGAGGAACTGTATTAAAGGGTCCCAGCATTAGGAAGGTTGGGAATCAATAGTCTAGATCATAGCAAATGCACTACGAATGTGAATGAACATTTCCTGCCTTCTACTATTGAGTTTTGTGTATTGGGAGCCCAGTTAGTTCACCCAACACCAGTCTTGGTCTATTAAAGAAAGGAGTGAATCCTGCCCGTCGCATGACCCGCGCTCTTTCAGAGTTCCATGCTACTATATTGCCTCTCTGCAGTTGCTAGAGTGTGTTATTTATGTCTAGGTCTATGCCAAGAATCTGAAGAAAAGGAGACTTTTCCAGAATTCACTTCAACCCTGGAGAAGAGTGTTTATATCTTGCCTTTAACACACACACACACACACACACACACACACAATCTTGGCAGTAACAGTAACTTCTTGGTGGCGATAGTGGATGAGAGGAAAAGGGGCTTAAATCTAATTACTGGAGTTGAGTTTCTTCTGCAGATTTTATGGGTAAATTCTGCCAAAGCCTACTTACTTTTAAGAATGCAGAAACTGATGAGAGGAAACGCACTGTACCTACTTCTTTAGCCATGAGGACATAATAATCCTTGTGTTGTGATCTCCTGTGGATCCCCTGTATGCAACAGTAAGTTTTTATAAAGCCCCCTTCTTTATTAATATGAATTTCAACAAAGAACCAACAGCCCTTAAATCCATCAACTGGCCCTAAATCTAAGCAGCTGCTTTATGAGTCACTCCAGGATCAGCTCAGTGAATGGGCTACTGTGCTTCCAGCCAGGGGGACTCAGTACTGCGTCCCCAAAGTGATCACTCTACCCTAAATCAGTCATATGCCCACTGAGGTCAGAACCTCAGTTCTTCGGTAACTCTTCAAAGGCTATGCAGGAGGGGAGGTGGGGGCGGGGTGTCAACAGAGACCTGCACACTGGCATTAAGGAGAGAGGTACCTCCTGCTGAAGGTGCCCACAGCCTTCCAGGTACTTGCTGTTTGTCCCTCATCAACAGACAGAGCCATTCCTGCATCTAATAGTTGCCTCAAAGGCATACTTTTAGGGTTAAAGTACAAACAAGAATGCTTTGAGTAGAGTGCGTTATTTGATGATTATATCACCCAAGACCTAAACCATGGATAATGACTAATGTCATGGTCTCTCCAGAAGACAGAGAAAACAGAAATGTAATGTATGCTAGTTCAACCACACACAGCCAGAGATCTTCCAGTCCACAGGCATTCTTCACTCAATTCAATAAAGCCTGGAGGAAATAAGACCTTGTGAAAAGGGGTGTCATATCTTATTGAACTTGGGGGAGTTGCTAGATTTCACTTTCCTCTGCCATATGTAGGAAAGATCATTAGACACACCTGTTCATCTTTCCAAGGTAACTGGCTCTTTTTTCTCCATCAATATAGACTTCATAACATCTCAGGCTCACCTTTTAGCAAAACCATTCTTATTACAATGTTAAAAACAATCATGATGAGGATAGGTCTTTTTAAAAAAATACATGCCACTTCTCTGAAAGCATTTCATTGCTTGTTGCTTTCTCCTAAAGGAACATACATGATTATTCTATGTGACTGACTTCTCTTTAGTATCTAGATGGTTGACACGTGGTCTAACATGCTGTTGTCAAGTATCGTTTTAAAAGTTGAAAAGTGGGGACAAGAGAGATGTCTCGGCAGTTTAGTGTGTTTGTGGTTCTTGCAAAGGACCCACTTTCAGTTCCCAGGACCTACACCAGGCAGCTCACAAGCACCTGTTACTCCAACTCCAGAAGATTCATTCCCCTTCCCTGGCATCTTCAGGAACCCACATACATACAAATGAAAATAACTTTTATTGAAGTTGAAAACTGTGTAAAAAGCCTACTAGTATTATGGGATGTGATAGAACATGGGACTGAAAAGGAAAATTGAAAGGCAACTATTTATTTTGAGATTTCTGTATTGCTAATGAGAACTTCGCTTGTGTTATTTCCATTAGGGCAACATATGCTATGCAAATGACGTAACTTGTCAGCATTAGCACCACACTACCTCAGCTTTATGGGTCAAAATATGGAGTACTAGGGAGGCTGTGTAAATGGCCCAGGGTCACCCAGTAGGAGGGGGATAAAAGTTGAATACACACATCTCAACACTGAACCAATGAGCCCCTCTGTGCTATGGAGTGGCATGTGGCAAGCTCCCTGAGCTTTGAAAGCCAACAAGGCTGAAAGGCCTTTTTCTTTGGAAAAGGAAAACTTCATCAGGCAAACAAGGCAAGCACAGAGACCCTTTGGTTGGGCTTGGTTGGGGCCCAGCTCCTGACAGGGTGTGACTCCACAGCCCTGTCACCACTGGCTGCTGACACTTCAGAGGGCCTGTCAGAAGCCACTTAGGGTAAGCTTTGGGGAAACAGGCCTCTGATTCTTCCCTTTAGGTGGGCATGGGGTGGGGTGGAGAGGAGGAGCCTGGGCCAAGGGTGAGAGCGTGGTTGTACTGTCTAGAAAGAACTGCAGAGCTGAAGGGTGGAGTTCCCTGAGGCTCCGAGTCTGTGCCCCCTGTTCTGAGAGTTACAGTGAGAATTAACAGAGTTCTGACATCATGTCTGTGAGGCATTCATGGTGGTGTTGCCTGTCACTCTCCGGCATGACACAGGCAACATAAACTCATTTTCCCATTCTCTTCCCTCTTCAGGGTTTTCATCCCCTAGAGACAAATATTTTATATGCACCTTCAACATTTTAATATGAACTTTAAAGATAAGCAGAAGTTAAGTGAAATTGGTACGTTGTTATTTGCAAGACTGGAATAATTATAGAAAAGACTATTTTTAATCTCAGCATTATGTTTTTTCTTTTACAACAGATTTCCTTGATGCCGTCCTGTGAGGTCACAGTCTAGAGTCCCAAACCTGAAGACAGCTTCACCCTTACATGGAGACGATGGTCTTGGGAGGCCAAGAACTGTCTCATACCCAGAGCCAGGTGCCTTTAGCATGTTGTTAGAATGCTGTCACAAAATGTGATCCATGTGTTGACAAGAAACCAGGCTCTGTTAAATAGGCAGAGATGTGTCACCACCTCATTGGACTAGCAAGGCAGTGGCAGGAGCTGATCTTGAGGATTCTAAGTCATCTCAGAAAGAAAATCTCAGAGGAAGGTTGGAAAATGCAATTCTTGCCCTGTTGCTCAGTTACGTTTGGCATGTACGACCCTCATATTTCAATGGAAGTCATTCCGAGGATGTGGGAGAAGAAAAACATCAGCACACCTGTTCTGTCAATATGTCGGAACTACGCTAATAGCCATGCAGTGACCGGAGGGTGGTCTCAGGGTCAGTGGGATCTATCACCTGGAACCCATTTATGGCGATTTTGACCATCCCCATAAAACCTGACCCCAAGGCAATTTATCTTTGTTCTTTACAGCAAAGGCAGAAGAATTTTTATAGTATTTGATAATCACCAACATGTCATCTGATTGAAATTTTATAAAAAGAAGATAAACTATCAAAGGGAAATAACATCTCTTTAGCTCACACTCAGATGATGCTCTCACAGGTTCAGTTAGCCATGTCTCTTTAAGGAGCAGAATAAGAGCCAGTAGTTAATTTTCCCAGAATGAGAACTCATCCTTAGCGACAAATGACAGGAAAATACAGTGGAACCTTCTGTTCCCTACACTTTCGGAAGGCTTGCTTTATCTTCCAAGTGAAGAAATCATTACTGTTGAATTAATCCATAATTCACTTCAACTTTCCCAGCCTATGAGTTATCTAAGCAGACAACTTGTCTTTCTTGATGGAGTGTCTCTCTTTTCAAGGTCCTGTGTCTCCTCATATAAAGAGGGAATTTGAGTTAAAAGGAAGACGAGAGAGCTTGCCCCAAATCACTATTAAACCAAGAAATAAGCAAGCCATGAGGGTAAATTTCCATCTTCTTGGACTTTGGAACAAATTCTTCTTCATAGTAAAGGTGGGGCTATGACAGCCAGGGCATCCTGTCACAGTTGGTGGTGGGTCAAAGAGGACTCTACCCCGGTATGAGTACAGTGGAGGCAGCATGTCAGCTCTTGGGTTTCTCTAGCTGCAAAATCCTGTTAGACCCTGTTAGATGTGTCAGTCAGTGGTTATGTAGGGTGGGCATCTAGCAGAGATTTCCACAAAGGGACACGGAGTCCAAGAAGGAAACTATAGAGATGACTTTGTTCTTCTGTGTCTTCGGAGCACGGAAAGAAAAATCCAAGCTTAAGCAGACACATATTTTTGTTTGTAGAATACAAAGAGAGCCTTACCCCATTTCTACCTTAGCATGCACTGGGTGCTCTGTTCACAACCCATCCTCAGACCTTTAATCCAAAACTGCACCACAATGCATTTAAGGCATATGAACATATGGCACAGATACATATGTTCAGATATGTAAAAATACAGTAAAGAATTCCAGAAATGTATACAGCATCATGCTAGTTACAAATGACTCAGTAGAGCAGGTGGGAAGATGGATGGAGAACACACCTGCATCATAGCTATATCATCGAAGGGGCTTCGGCCTTCTTTGTTTTGTGTTCACATTTTACATAGAGAAGAGTTTGTACCCATTTTGACTTGTTTGTAGAAACTTCTATAGGCTTGCCAATTATTCTCACCCCCAACAAGGAGTCCAGCTGAATAATTCCGATTTTGCAGGGCTGCATGTATGTGTTCTGAACAAAGTATTATATCAGTAACAAAAGAAAGCAGTCTGCAGGAGCTGGTTATAATTAGAAGCATTACGCTCTGTGTGGAGCCCTTCCACAAATAGATAACAATACGCTCCCTTCCTCCCCTATGGAGAATGCTATCCCCAAGCCTGAGTTCTGGCTCTCGATTGAAAGCCATTGTTGTAGGCTCCAGGCAGTCTAGCTGCTGTCCAGATAGGAGGCTAGGAAAGTCCCTCCATCCACTTTGAAAGAGGAGCTGATTCTCAGAACCACAGGAAGAGGAGAGGGGGAGAAAACGGAAGCTGGCAGCCCCTCCTCCCTGCTCCCAGGCCTTCCTGCTTCCCAAACTTGTCCAGTGCAGCTAGAGGTGGACCTGCATCCTTCAGACTCCAGCTGAAGGAGCTGTCCTCCGGTTTCCTGAGGGCTCCATACCACCCCAGAGCTCAGCCTGCCTGTTCTTCTGCCTACTGTAATCATGCATGTCCTTGAAGGCACAGCTCTGATACCAGAAGCGTCACTCAGCTTCCCTCCACGGTCCTGGCCAGTTGTCATTATTGTCTGGACGGCCCCCTTAGCACTCAGCAGTTCCCACGTTTAGGTGTGTTCAAGTGGCTCTGAAGAGAAGTGACAATTGTAAGCCCATGCTGCTCAAGCATTCTTCCCACAGACGGGAAGGGCCTGGCTCTGGACATGGAGCCTTGGCATCCTGTTGGACTTTTCCTGTGGTGGCTCTAGGAATTGGCTCTCTGTCAGTCCGAGGAGAGGTGGGGAACCGGCCCTTTGTGACTAGCTCTTGCTGTAGACTCTCCCGAAAGCCTCTTTGGTCTTCAGACTAGGAAAGGAAGTGGGCGGTGCTCTGCAGGGAGAGGCTCCAGGGGCAAGGATCTACTTCCGGCTTTGGCAGGGTCCCGAAAGTAGGAAAAGCCTCCCTTGGCCTCAGACAAGCTCCAGGGGCGCCAGCATCTGGCTACGAGGGGAGCCTGGAGTCCAGGCACCTGGGTACAAATCCTGGATTCTCTTATCTCCAGTTTGAGAAGCCAGGGCTGCTAATTTAAAGTCTCCAGTCTTCAGTATCCTCCCCCATCTATGAAGTAGGGGGCCAACTGGCTCTGTGGGATGATTAAAGGCACAGAGCTTCAATTTGCATGGGACACAGTATTGAGGAAACACTAGCTTTTTATTAGAGTAGTGTATTAGTCAGGGTTCTCTAGAGGAATAGAACTTATAGAATAAATCTATCTGTCTGTCTGTCCGTCCATCTGTCCATCCATCCACCTGTCCATCATCTATCTATCTATCTATCTATCTATCTATCTATCTATCTATCTATCAATCAATCATCTGTCTATCTAGAATGGGGATTTATTAGACTGGCTCACAGGCACTGGCCCAGTTAGTCTAACAATGGAGGTCTACTAACTGAAAGTCCAAGAATCCAGTAGTTGTTCAGTCCAGGAGGCTGGATGTCTCAGCCGGTCTTCAGTATATGCCAGAATCCCAAAGAAGTGGGCTCTCATGCCAGTGAGCGAATAGACTTGCGAGCGAGAGCTAGAGAAAGCAGCAAAAAGGGCAAGATTCTTTCTTTCTTTCTTTCTTTCTTTCTTTCTTTCTTTCTTTCTTTCTTTCTTTCTTTCTTCCTTTGGTTTTTCGAGACAGGGTTTCTCTGTGTAGTTTTGGCGCCTTTCCTGGATCTCACTCTGTAGCCCAGTCTGGCCTCGAACTCGAAGAGATCCTCCTGCCTCTGCCTCCCGAGTGCTGGGATTAAAAGCATGCGCCACCACCGCCCGGCTAGCTAGAGAAAGCGGCAAAAAGCGCAAGATTCTTTCTTCCATGTCCTTTATATAGGCTGCCAGCAGAAGGTGTGGCCCAGATTACAGGTCGATCTTCCCACCTCAGAGATACGGATTAGGAGTAGATCTTCCCACTTCAAATGATTTAATTAAGAAAAAAAAAATCCCTCACAGGTGTACCCAGTGATTTGGGTTTTAGTTAATTCCAGATGTAGTCAGGTAGACAACTAAGAATAGCCATCACAAATAGGATTAAAAAAACACAAGGTGGCCTCTCTCTTGTCCCTCTGTTCGTGTGTGTGTGTGTGTGTGTGTGTGTGTGTGTGTGTGTGTGTGTGTGTTTGTATGTGTGTGTGTGTGTGTGTTGAACAATTCTGGTATATGACAGATATACATACTGTGACTCATTCAATTGAAAGTTGTTACTAGTGGGAAATGACTCAGTTAAATCAGAAATAACTAAACAGAATTTCTCATGTTAGTTTGGAACACTCACTTTAACTGAGAGCAACCCTTTAGGTATTCCTAGTTGGCTAGACAGAGAAGTTTGGAGCAGAAGGCATTGAGCTAGCCCAAACTGCTCCTGCTGGTACTTGGAACTACCTTGCAAAGCGACTCGATACTCCTTGTTTGAAAATCCCATCCTTTATGCTGTGAGATACGGAACAAGTTTAATTTTCTGCACCCCACAGAAATTTCAAATGCCATTAGCGGGACTCATTTCTAACCAATTTTCAGTGACTTCTGTAATGTCCTGGAATTTTGAACAAAAATAATAATTTGCTTTTGATTGGTATTCTTAAATTCAAAGCTACTTTTCGGTAGTTTTGATATCTTTCTATTTGATTAAATTACACTTCTCCAGCATTATTTGCTTACATTGGAAAAGATTTGTAGAGGGACAGATAAGAAGAGACAAAGGCTAAACAGACTAGGAGGGCAAAGGGCACTACGTGTATCAGCAGCAGCGTGTTCACCAGTAAATTTAGGGGGATTTTTGGTGAGGCATTAAGCATAGTCTCCTACCCATTTTGTAGATGGGAAAGTTGGGGTGAATCTGTTGTTATAGATGTCATGCTTGGTTCTTATTTATGCTGCCTCTCGTTGGGGGAAGTGAAGGGAGAGGGTTCTAGAAATTGGAGTAGGTGAGCTGGAGGTGAAGGCAGAAGATGACCGGCATCGGATCTATAGGGATGAGGCTGGAACAGCTGCTGGCTAACTGCCAGGATAGCTGTTGCCACGAACAGCACCCATGTGCCAGCCGAATCCCCTGGGATGCTGTGCCAAAGCCAACTGGGAGGCTCCCTCTGCCAGAGCTTTGGCTTTCCTCTGGGAGGCTGCTCTGTCCCACTCCTGCTGAGGACACCACTGCCCACTGGCCTCTGTGCTGGGTCAGTGCACAACCCAGAATGATCCCTAATGACACCCAGAAAGGACATGTGACCCATGCTAGTCAGGGGTCAGTGCACTCTCCGGCGAAGCGCAGGTTATCCGGACAATGTGAGCAGGGCTTGCTGGAAAGTGCTGACAGTCATGGGCCCTGGCGGAGCAGCCCCCTCACATGGGAAGACAGATAGACATCTCTCATTAGCTCGGCTCTCCCAGCTCCCACACCGCAAGCCATGGCTCTGAATGGGCACATGGAAATCCAGGTCATCCGGAGCCAACCACGGAAAGTCTACAAGTCATTTTCTCAGGGGAAGGGTTTGACTAGCTAAAGAAGGGTGTGTACTGGGGGAGGGTAAGAAATCTCCATGACTTTTTGATTTCTCCCACTTCCTGCTTTGCTATATGTACACTTCTATGGCCTGAGTCCCTCTCCTTCCCGTTGCTTGTCTACTTCTATGTCTGGGCAAATACACGCTGGTAGTTTCCTATTTTATTTACAAATCCAGTCGAGTGTCCTTTACCAACTTGTTTGTTTTGTCAGATTTCCTGAGTATTTGAAAGTACGTCACAGGTTGTCTTGGTGACAGGACACAAGTCTAAAGGTGGAATTCATCTGTGTCTCATGTATACGTTATACACATAACCCAATGTTAGCTTTTTTTTTTTAAGGTCTCTTTTCATGTCCATGACTGTTTTACCTGCATATATGTATGTAGATCACCAGAGGACACAAGGGTAGAGCATTGGATCCACTGCAAATGGAGTTACAGACTGTTATGAAGCCACCATGTGGGTGCTGAGGATGGAACTATGGTCTTCTGTAAGACCAGCAAGTGCTCTTAACCACTGAGCCATCTCTCCGGTACCCTATGGTAATTATGTACCATGTTTTAAATAATTTTGTGAATGAAGTAAAGTTTCATTTTACAGAATTTCCCCTGTGGCATCACATTGATGTTCAAATAATTTTGGATTTTGGATCATTTCACTTTTAATTAGAAATTCTGTCTCTCTCTCTCCTTCCTTCCCTCTCTTGCTCCACATTGTTTCTTTAATATTTTGGGAGAGATTCTCTCTGCGTACACCAGGCCTGCCCAGAACTTGCAGTGATCCCCCTGCCTCTGCTTCCTGGTGTTGCTGGAGTTACTGGTGAGCACCACCAGGCTGAGCTGCTTTCTTATGCTTGTGGGAGATCACTGAGCTCAGATTATGAAACAGGCTGCAGCTGGGAGATCAGCTGCATAGACACTTTCCCTGAAGTACTATGTACAGCCATCATATGTGAGGGAATTTGTAGTGGGTAGCCATTCCAGCTTTGATCTGGAAGTTCCAACCCCCACTGAGGCTTTGGTAACTGTCACACCTACAAGGCGGGGCCAAGGGAGGACCCTGAAGACCCGAGATCCTGATGGGCCACCTCTCTTTGTTCCTGGACCCTGAACAGTGGAGGTTGACCGAGCAGAGCTCCAGAGAACACCGCAGGACTTCGATACACCTTCCCCAGACCCTGCGACCTACCTATCCCTTCATTTGTAAGTTACGCCACTAATAAACTTTCCTTTTAACTATGTGGAGTGGCCTTAATAATTTCACCAATAGGAATTAGTGTACCTTCCCAGGAAATACTGCAGCATAAACAACTAGAGCAAAGGAATTCTACCTTGAATGACAGACCAAGGAAGCCAGGTTCTCAGGCTAGAGAGATGGCTCCACAGGGAAAGGAGCTTGCAGCCAAGCCTGATGACCTGAGTTTGATCCTTAGTCCCCACAGGGTGCAAGGACAGAGCTAGCTCTCACAAGTTGTCCTCTGACCCCCACACACAGACTGTGGCATTTCGTGTGTGCCCCCGTGAAATAAATGTGATTATTTTTAAAAGAAATTAGCCTCTATGTTGCAGACAATGAGAGACCATCGAGAGATTTCACCGAATCAACTGTATGTTTGTTTGTCTGAAGAATGTGGCAAGGAGACACATGGCCCAGAGCCTGGGATTGGGGTGTGGCATCTGCTTCCCCAAGTCACCGTCCCTGAAATTCTGGGCGACCAGTGAGCCATCCTAGACTTTACCTTTGTTGTCTGTATTTGATCCATCTGCTCCTGTGTTCCCTACACTGCACAGCATTGTTGTGAGGATGATAGGACAGGAATATGCACAGATAAGAAAAGCTTCTGGTAACCCACAACCGAGAGTTAGACTTCAAACACTGGTCAATGAGCCTGTACCCACAGCCTGGACAATGCCAAGGCGTCTTGTTGAAGCAAGAGGCACAAAGCTTGGGTAGCAGTACTGCAGATGAGGAACTTGAAGTCGGTGGCTGTAGCTTCAAAGACAGGAAACGTGAGGAGTAGTACCATGTGGACATCGGGGGAAGGGAGGTAGTATTAGGAGGAAGATGGCACATTTAGGCATTTTTAGTCCACAGCATGCGTGGGACAAACCTTGTAGGCACCTGGGCACTGGAGATGAGGCCCACTCCATGCTGAGCTGAGTTGAATTGCCATGGGCACATGAGGGGTTTATTCCGGGAGAGACATTTTCGGTAGCACTGCCTGTCCTGGGAAGAAGATGAGGAGAAGGGATAATATGAAATGTTGTCATTTGGAGACATCATAAGTAAGAGGTGTGGCAGACAGCAGGGGAGACATGGGATTAGGAAGCAGGACCAGGAATGGGTAAAACAAAGGTGTTTTGTCGGTTTAAGTAAAAGTATCTGTGATGGTTATTCTTGGGTGTCAACTTGACTGGGTCTGAAACCAACTGAGAGATAAGCTGCTGGGCATGCCTGCAATGGATTCCCTTCACTGGGTATAACTGAGATGGGAAGATCCACCCTGAGTTGGGGTGGCAGCCTAGATATAAAGAAGCCCAGCATGGTGTGAGGGGCAGGGGGCTTTGCTTCTTGCTTTCTTGCCTTAGCATGGTGCTGGATAGTTCACCCACTCTGTTGTTGCTGCTGCTGGTGCAATTGTGATGACTGCTGCTGCATTCTCTTGCTGATATCAGAACCCAGCTTCCTCGGCCTTCCCACATAGACTGAAGACCAATGGCTCTCTAGGAATCCTCCAGGCTTGCAGCATCGGATTTGGGATGCTCAGACACCCAGCCTCGGGTTCTCAGCTTCCCCAGTGTGAAGACAGCCACTGTTGGAATACCCCAGCCATATTGTGTAAGCTAATGTAATAAGTCCCCTTTGTAACATATAATAGTCACTCTATCAGTTCTGTTCTTCTAGAGAACCCAGGTGAGTACAACGTCCAAGGCCGAAGAAGGGCTAAGAACACCCTGAATTTGTGAGTCTGGATGAGAGAGAGAGACAGAGACAGAGACAGAGAGTCAGGCCGAGAGAGAGAGAGAGAGAGAGAGAGAGAGAGAGAGAGAGAATGCCAGGTGTAGAGAAAGAGGAAGAAGATGATGGAGAGGAGAACGAGGACCACTGTGGAAGAGCCCAGGTCCCATGTGGAAGTGGAAATGGGAAACTCAAGGGTTGAGGAAGGACAGTTGGACAAAAGCACAGTGACTGGTCTTGGACACAGCCTGGGAGACTTAGGAAGGAAAATGACAGGGGCTAGGTGGCAGGAGGTAGCTGAGGTGCAGGTTTAAGCAGGGTGCAGTTGGAGGACCCCTAACACCTTACTGAAGGGAGGGAGGAAGAGACTGGAGACTGGCTGGGATATTGACAGTGAGTGATGCCATGTTAAACGAGGATTCGTTCTGTCTTTTATCTTTGGCTGTCTTCTGATGCTGCTAGAGCAATAATAAATCACTTTTTAAAAGTCTCCTATGACTAAGTTTTCCTTTTAAGGTACACTGGCATAAACAAGTCGATTTATGACCAGAAAATGAAAACTTCAACTTCATAATCTTTTTGCATTCTGGTAGCCACGGCAACTGCTGACAATTCCCAGGAGTTTATAAAAGGACTTATATCCTAGTCACTCATTTTAAAGGGCTGCAACTAGGCACACCATCCTTCAGAGCTGTGATGCATTGACGCTCTTGACATCTCTTGACTGTTTGGCTGCATAGATGCTCCGTTGACAGATACAAGGCATCTTGTTTGCGGGATTAACGGGCCCACCAAGGAACAGACTTGTCCTTGTCTTTTGCAGTGCTGAGGGGTGGGGCTTGAGCCCTCGTGCATATGAGACAAGTTCTCTCTCACTAGGCTACCTCTGTAGCCCCAAGCATTGACTTCTAAACAGGAGTCAACCCCACACACTCACTCTACACCTGCATCTGTGGGGACTCAACAGGCTCTCCAGCTTGTGTCAAGGGAAAGGAGAATCTTCCAGAGTCTCAGGCTGGGAGTGTAATTCAGCCCGTAGCTTGTTTTCCTTGCCGGCATCAGGTGTGAAGCCCTGGGTTTGCTTTTTAGCATTAGGCAAGAAGCAGGTATAAGTATACATCTGTAATCTCAGAATTTGGGAAGAAAAGGCAAAATGGTCAGAAGCTCAAAGCAAAAAGGAATCAAGTCTCCTGGGTCTGAAGAGCTACAACTTCCCTTTCAGGCATGTGAGGTCTTTTTAGAACAGCCTGACCTCTGTCATTTTCAGAAAACTGGCATATGGATAAGCATGATGGAAATAAACCTTGCATGTATGTGCCTTTTCTTCACTGTGGTCCTTCCTCCTGAGAGGAAGCCCAGCTCAGTATGCATACCATTTTAAAAGACATCCACAAGTTTATAGTTTAGTAAAAAGGACAACCATGAAAAGATGGGTGGCGTGGATCACGTGCCAGAGGTCACAATTCCCCTTATAACAATGAAAGCATAAGGGGATGAATGAGTCCTCTACACCCTTGCATCAACACAAGCCACAAAGAGTGTGCACTCAGCATTGGAGCCCTCAGGAGGACTCTGCAAAGCATCCAGGAACTCCGTGTCCTCGACTTGGAAGGCTCCTTGCCATTCCTTGGTGCTGACAACAGCGTCTCAGCCCTGCTGGATGGTACAAGAAACCTGCCATTCTTTCCTCTGGCTGAAATAGGACATCACCTTTCTCCTCCCCCATCCCCAGGCCTGTCAACACACCCTGTGATAAGAGCAAGCAGGCCACAGGTGAATTGCCTTCCTGCCTATTGGATGACAGCTCCTGTCAGATCCCCAGGCCTTTGCCAGCATCGCTGCTCTTCAAGACTGGAGGATGGTGAGACAGAATATCCCGATCTGGGTAAAACTCTGACCTCCCAGGTAAACTATATTTTTTGCCTGTGGAGCCATATATGGGGGTTGTACAGGGTGGGATTTTATAGTTACATATGTGTAAGAATAGAGAAATAAGCAGTTGCTATCAATGTGAGGGGAAGGTGCTTTCTGTTGAGATGTTCAGATAATTCAAGCCAAACTGTATATGTGGGGAGGGAAGGGCTCCCTGGGACCGGAAAGATAATTGCCTCAATTTACTGCTCGGCTTTGCGTATGTCAACACAGAGTGTACAATATTTAAAGTATCTCATATCCTACCAGATGCGAGCCCGGCCTTTGTGAGCACGCTTTAGGTTAAGGAGCAGTGTCCAGAAACCCTGGCCTGAGCCAATGCCATTGTTTGCAGCCCGGTTTTGTGTCACCCAAGTCAGAGAGAATTTCGTTTAAGAATAATGCACTATGTTTTCAGAGAGGGCTTCCTCCCTGGTGTGGGAGAAAGTTGAGATTGGGTGCCATTCAGGACCAGCCTTCGGAGACATGTCTCGGGGGAGGGGAGAAGATTAAATGACATAGCAATCCCTGCAAAAATCGTAGCTTTCAAACGCTCGCAGCGGTTGAGTTTGCGGGATGCTAGCATCCAGTTTGACCCCAAGATCTCCCCTAAGTGGTAAACACTATTCCAACTAGAAAGGGTGTTTTTTAAAATCTACATTGGTATCTTAAGAGTGCCTCAGATACCACAGAAAAGGCTGTTGCCTCCTCTTGCTTGCTAAAAGTAATCCTAGGTAGAATATTTTAGTAGAGGAAAATAGTGGAGGTGTGGCTTTTCAGAAAGGGAAAACAAATGTCCTGGGGGTAAGTAAACCAAAGCTTTAACATTTTTCTCTTCAAGTAATGATTTCTTTAAAAAGGGGTGTGGGTACACTGTTTTGTGGGTGGTGTGTAGTGGGGAAGATTATGTGTGCAGTGTTGGGGTGATCGTGTGTGTGCAGTGGTCGGAAGTGATAAGTGCACGCGGTGAAGAGATTATGCGTGCATGTAACAGGGAGATGATGTGTGCATGTAGTAGGGAGATTATGAATGCACACAGTAGGGAGATTATTGTATATGTGGTGGTGTGTGGAGTGGTGGGGAGATTGTGTGCATGCGGTGAGGAGATTACGTGTGTATGTAGTAGAGAGATTATACATGCATGGGGTAGGGAGATTATTGTGTATGTGATGGGGAGGTGTTGTATGCAGTGATGGGGAGATTATGCATGTGTGTGGTGAGGAGATGATGTGTGTGTGTAGTGGAGAGATGATCTGTACAGTGATTGGGAGAGTGTGTGCATGCAATGAGGAGATTGTGTGTGCAGTGGTAGGGAGCTATGTAGGAACTCTGTATGTCATAGTTGCATGAAATTTAGCCAGGGAGATGCAGACAAATGTCTACTCATTGTACATAGGACACCAACGATAGACCAAAGGAACAATTCTACCACAGTCCAACTTGGTGAGCCAATGAGTTGAGTTGGGCTTCCTTGCAGAGCATGGGGAACAGGTTACTGACCAAAGTGTGGGTGGCTCTAAAGCAACCATGTCACTGAAAAGTCTCCCCTCACCTTGGGTGATGACTGTGCCATAGCTGCAAAGATGGTGTCTACCTCCAGCTGGCCTTCCTCTCGATGTATTCTACCGCATGAGACCACGGGAACGTAGGCAGCTGGGGCAGAATTACACACAGATCAGAGGGAGGTGTGTAGGAAGGCATAGCTAGCCCCTAAGATGAGGCTCTAATGACCCTCCTCATCTGCTTCTTCGATGGGGAGGGTCAACAGGTCCGTGAATCGATTGCAGGTAGTCACAGCTGCTCTGTGAAGACGGCAATGGCTGAGGTGCGTGGAGGACACATTTCTACAACATTCAATCTTGCTATAACCCCCCTCCCCACTGCTTTATTTTTTAAGTCTGCTAAAAGAACTCATAAAGGATTAGATTTGTTTTAGGATCTAGATTTCGGAAATGTCTCAGAGTTCTTGCTATAGTTTGGAACTTCCAAGACCCATGTGTTGAAATCTTGGTCCCCAAAGACCAAAGCTGAGACCCAGAGTGAGGTCACAGGGACACTAGGATTGTGCCTCTGATGAGGCTTCCAAGACTCCAGCCTATTACTTTTCCTGATGGCTCCCTGGCTAGGAGGGGAGTTGGTCCTCTATACCCTCCCTTCCATGTGTGCTCTTGTCACAGGCCCCAAGCTACAGGGTCACCTGACCATGGACATCCCAAACCATGAGGCAGAACAGACCTTGTCTCTCCAGATTAATTCCTCAGGGATTTTCCCATAGTGACAGATAACAAACCCAGTTTTCAAACCTTGCCTAAAAGTTGCTCGTCATTCCCAACTCTTACACAAATGATTTGTTGTAAGTTCCAAAAATCCAGCAAGAGTGGCCCTAATATCAGGTGACAATTGGCATCAAGGGTTCTTGAGACTAGCAGTGAAGAAAAAGCCAGCTCTAGGAGTGTACTTGCCGTAGGCTACGCTGAAGCAACTGCATGCCTATGGCCTTTCAGGGCCTCTGACCTTTAATACAGGGGATGCCCAGCAAAGCCCTCTGGACCATATTTTCAATGCAGTCTCCTAATCTATGAGCTCTTCTGAGGCACCTTTCCTTTCAGTCTCTCTCCCTGGCCTGTCAGGATGCCATGCTGCTAAGTAGATCAACCACGTGGCCCAGTTGCTAAAATTCCTCCCTGGGGGGAACAAACAATATCTACGGCTTCTCCCAAGGTCCCAATGACAGATCAAGGCACAATGCCACCAAAGTTAACTCCAGACAACCAATGGGTTTCTTGGGCTTACTTACAGAGCCTAGGTGAGGGCATCCCTGCAGGGGTGTGGGTGCTCTCTACCTGACTCTTTACCCAGCAGGAATGAAGACTTTCCCATAGCCATAGATGGAGCCATTTCTCAGTTTATCCTGGCTCCTCTGAGGCCACGTGAAATTAAGGCAGCATTACATACAACAGGAGTTGTGGAGAGGTTGGATACTCAGGTGAGGGTCTTGTGACGCCTCCTAGCCCTCCATGAGGAGATGCAAACTGCAGGCCCAGCTAGAATAATCCTTTTGCAAAAGGGTAAAGCCGAACTCTCACAAGATAGCAGTTGTTCGTCAAGGAGGATAGTTATGCACAACAGGCCCCCAGGCCACTTGTCTTCAGCGAGTGGCTACTACTTTGGCTTTGGGGAGGATATACAACTCTTGGTCTAGCTTCAGAAAAATCTGACCGTTCCTTCCAAAGTAGGTTGTGCCCTAAATTCCCTCAGAATACCTCCGATCTGCCTGGGAATTTCACAGGGCTTTCTGGAAGACTCGAAAACAATGGGAGGGAATGAGAATACAGAAAATGACTCAAAACCACTAGTCATGAGACAGTCATGGCTGTCAACATCAAATTTAATATCCTGTGTAAAAGCCCAAATCCCACCGGGGCAGCTTGACACCGGGCGTGCTGAGGTGTAGAGCTGGCTCTCCTGCATTCCTGTCTACATAAACACCACCCCTTCGGCAAAGAGACCTCCAATAGTGTGCAGAGCAGGGAGGGGCAGAGCAACCAGGAGAAGCTTGGGTGAGGCCAGGCCCAGGAGACTCACACACAGGCTTTATTTCCTTAACCAGTCTCTACCTTTCCATCCCGCTATGCCTGTAGGTTCCTTTGCTGAGAGAGCTCTTGGCTTGGGAAATCTTCTCTTTTTTTCCTTCATAGGCTAGCCTGACCCTCTTCTCGTTTCTTTGTTCTTTACTTTCCGCAAACAATGAACACCTAGTTAAACATTTGTTTGGCTCTTTGTGGATTGCATTTCTATAGTGCAAGCTTTGACGTGGCGAGTCTGTCTTCTGCTCTCTCAACCATGTTGTCAATGGGCAATAACAGTTGAGTGACTGGACAACTGATCTAATAAAAGAGTCATTCTTCCTGGGTTTGAAATCAAGCCTTCAAATTAAAGAAGCATCTGGTTGGAAATTCCAAGGGAATGATTTGGTTTAGCATCAGAAAAACATCACTCTCTCTAGACGATACCTTGCTATCTTGGGAAATGAAAGAAGACAATTTCTTGCCTTCAGGCCATGAAAACTTTCTTGCCTGGAGTCATTGGCCAGATTACTCTTCTCTGACCATGGTAGCAATGACCATTATCAATTAGGCTTGAGGAAGGAGTAGCCCACTCTGGCTGTAAGAGCGACATAGTGAATGAGCTATGCACCAGAACGCTTCACCTGCCTAAATGGCTTTGTCTCATATCAGCTTCTTTGAGTTTCTGCCCTTCTGGCTTGAAGGAAATGTAATTAGAATCCCTTCTCTTCAAAACAGCAAAATGAAAAGGTGGGCATTACAGCAATAGCTGCTCACTTGATCAAGGGGGTCTTGGGATGCATGCTTGCATGTCTCCGGATGTGTAGTAGTGCCCTTAGCTGACTCACTTTTTGATTCATGGACATTAGAGCCAGAAAGAATGTGGAGACCAACAAAGGCAATCTGTTGATGGATTAGAGGTCAAAGTCTAGTTTTTAAGGAACAGGCCATGTTCAGCAAAGGGAAAGGCTTAGAAAAATGAAGTGACCAAGGGCACCCGGCCTGGGAAATAAGCCATGACAAAGGAGAGGGGTCCAGCATTGGGTGACGTCACTGAGGCATCTGTGGGGCTTATCATTTCTTGTCTTTCCAGTCCTTCACTCCTGTCTTACAGACTTGTCTACCAGGGAGATATGGAAAGTCTAGAAGAATTTCACAAGGCAGAGAACCAAACAGCACACTGAATTAAAGAAAGCACCCAGCCGGGTCTTTTGCTCTAGAAATGTTGAAAACTCTACTGAAGAATCACAGAAACCTCCCCACCCCCACCCCCACCCCCACCCCAACACACACAGATTCCCTGGGGAATGAGGTGAGGTCGCAATTCAGAATTTGAAAACACACAGTAACGACTTAGGAAAAACATCAGTATCTCATTCTCCCCATTCCCTGGAATCTCGTGCTCTTTCCCTGTTTCTCGTGCTCTTTCCCTGGACTCTCGTGTTCTTTCCCTGTTTCTCGTGTTCTTTC
>CABHPP010097556.1:0-31207 GCA_902168425.1 Peromyscus attwateri | reverse complement strand
GTTTCTCGTGTTCTTTCCCTGGACTCTCGTGTTCTTTCCCTGTTTCTTGCTCCCCACCTTTTGACATTCTCTCTCAGCACGTGGAAGAGAGGAGCTGAGACAGGAAGAAAAGTATCAAGAAATAACTCTCGGGAGCGCTTGCCCTGACTTCCCTCGGTATTGGAGCATGACAGGGACATGGAAGCTAAATAAACCCCCTCCTTTCTGAGTTGCTTTTGGTCAGAATGTTTTTTTATTTTTGTTTTTTTTTTGTTTTTTTGAGACGGGGTTTCTCTGTGTAGCTTTGCGTTTTTTTCCTGGAACTCGCATTGGAGACCAGGCTGGCCTTGAACTCACAAGAATCCGCCTGCCTCTGCCTCCCGAGTACTGGGATTAAAGGCGTGCGTCACCACCGCCCGGCTGGGTCAGAATGTTTTATCACAGCAGTGGAAAGCAAATGAATACGGTCTCCAATACATTAAAAATTTCCTCGAGAATCTGAGGCAAAAAGAAGGGATAGGCTGATGCCTGGTGCCAGCTAGAGCAGGAATTTATCTCCTAGGAAAAGATTTCACACAGTTCTGATGACCTGTCAAATTTCCTTGCAGAAGAAATCTGAGCGTAGACAAGATGTTTCAAAAATGGGCAGGACCACGCCTTGTCCAGGACTGCTTAGTTGTGCATACCTCTTGCCACTCCCAACTTGAAACCTAAGCCTCATGACAGGACCCTGAAGGTAGACTTGAGGCAGTCATTGATTATAGTGACACCGTTCTCCTCCAGTGTGGCCCCACTGAATAAATGTCCTTTCTTTGCTAGAACCCAGGCTTTGACCATAACCGTTCCAGTAGCCGTTTGGAGATTCTTGGTTCGGCATGAACTTTGCAGGGACTCAAGCACAGATGTACCCCTCTGCTGGTGAGTCAGCCTGTTCATTTCCGACTCACCCACCCTCTAGGCTGAGCAGACAGCTAGCAACACATTTTCACATCTAAGCATAGACACAGGAAAAGAAGTACAATGGAATGCTTAATGTTGGCTTATAAATGCCGGCATGAGAAGCTGCTGTCCAAGTATGTGAGACCCAAGGAAGGCAATGATGCTGAAATCCAGCTGCTGGGGAGTAGGTGGAGTTCTGACTTGGTCAGATGGATGCCAGAGAACCTCAGAAACACCTTTCAGGTGATCAGAGGGCCCACAGGTGCAATTCTGATGCCTCCCTATTTAGAGGAACTCTTCTCTAAGGGGAGACTTCTCTTGTGGTGGCTCATGCTAGGAGGATCAATGTCAGGGGGAAAAAAACCAGCTGGTTTCCTTTGTATTTTAAGATTTCCTGTTGTTGGCATCCTTCCTTGAGGATAGCTTTATCTCCATGTAGGGGCCAGGAAGTTGATTGTGTTGATGGGAGCATCCTCCAGGCTGAGCCAAAAGCCAGCTCAGGTTTTCCCCAAAGTCCGAATGGGGAGTTCATGAGCTGCCAATCTTGTTCATAAGGTATTATTTGCCTTCTGCAAATGAGAAGATTCAACTTCCCCATAGCTCTGATCCATTTAGATGTGTCTCCATTTCTGCAGCTGTCCTAGCCAGATGTGGGTGAACTCTCCTGTTCATGCCCCTGTAAGCAAATACTACTCACTCATCCATCCATTCATTAGATAATTATTGCTCAGGGTGTTTAGCTCTCTTTGAGCCACCAAGGTTATAGACTCATTTGCTGAGGTGTGGCTACTTTCTAGTGCGAGACGATGGGAAATTCACCGGCAGCATAAAGGCACCGATCTATTGGCCATGAGTGTCACAGAGGGAAATAAAACACCCTAAAGATGGTACTGCTACAGAGACTGATGGGGTCAATGGCACAGGGAAGGTGTTCTGTATATTAGTTATGTATTGTGTGTGTGTGCGTGCACATACGCCATGGGGTGTGTGTAGAGGTCTGAGGACAGGTTGTAGGAATCAATTCTCTGCTTCCACTATAGGAGTCCCAGGGATTCAACTCAGGTTATCAGGCTTGGCAGCAAGTGCCTTTATCCACTGAGCCTTCGTGACAGCCCTGCTGTTTATCGTTTTTGTTATTGGTTTTTATTTTGTTTCAAGACAGGGTTTCTCTGTGTGTAGCACTGGGATTAAAGGCGTGCACTGCCACTGTCCAGCTATTATTATTATATTTTTTTTTTAAATAAGGATTGTCTTAGTGTTCTATTGCTGTCAAGAGACACCATGACCAAAGTGACTGTTACAAAAGGAAACATTCAGCTTTCTTATTCAAACCACCACAGAGGATAAGTTAGGGCTGAGTGATAAAGAGAGTTCTAGGTAGCACAGAAACATTGCAAAGGCCCTGCACTGGAAGCATCCTGTGTGCTTGGGGAATATCAAGAAGGCTAGTGTGGCTGGCATGGAGTGCTTATGGGGAGAGCAGATGATATCTAAGAGCAGGAAAGAATGATTAGGGTGAGTCAGGTCCTGGGGAACACTGAGAACACTCTGCCTTGCTTGACCCTGAACTACAGAAGAAGTCATTTGAGCTTCTCAAGTTTGGGATGTTTCAGAAGTTGTCAGAAACACATAGTTAAGTGGCAGAGTTCAGCTGACACCAGTACTTCCGCCTCCAGTGTTCTTCCATGTTGGGGAATATTAAGGTGTGTTACTTTTGTTTATGTTGCATTTATTTAACTCTGTGAAGCTGTGTTACTGTGCCTGTCTAAAGCACCTGATGGTCTAATAAAGAACTGAATGGCCCATAGCAAGGCAGGAGAAAGGATAGGTGGGGCTGGGAGGCAGAGAGAAGATAAATAGATGGGGAAAACTGGAGGAAGGAAGGAGAGAGAAGTAGCCAGAGAAGAAAGAGGAGGACTCCAGGGGCCAGCCACCCAGCTACACAGCAAGCCACCGAGTAAGAGTAAGATTTACAGAAGTAAGAGAATGGGAAAAGCCCAGAGGCAAAAGGTAGTTGGGAAAATTTAAAATTAAGGAAAGCTGGCAAGAAACAAGCCAAGCTAAGGCCAGACATTCATAATTAAGAATAAGCCTCTATGTGTGATTTATTTGGGAGCTGGGTGGCAGGCCTCCCAAAAGACCAAAAACAAACAACAGCACTTCCATCACAGACTAGCTGTCTGGAGTCCCCATGCCTTTTTCTTCATGACAGGGAGAAACCAAGTGCAGAAAGCCCATCCAAAGCAGGAACATCTACTTGGTTCATTGTTGTGGTTTGGATCCCAAATGTTTGATCCCTAAAGACCCTCCTCGTATTAGTCACTTTTCTGTTGCTGTGATAAAATACCATGACCAAGGCAACTTATAAAAGAAAGTTTAACTGGTCTTTCAGTTCCAGAGGGTTAGAGTCCATGAGGGCTGAGTGAAGGCGTGGCAGCAGGCACAGCTGAGTGCTCACATCTCAAACTGCAGGCAGGAGGCAGAGGCACTCTGGGGATGACAGAAAGCTTTTTACCAACTGGAGACTAAGTAGTCAACCCTATGGCAGCCATTTTTATTCAAACCACTACAGCCACTGTGTTGAAAGGCTTTGTCTCAGCTTGGTACTGTGAGGAGGTGGTCAAGCCTTTAGTGGTGGGGTCTAGTGAGATGTCTTAAACCACTGGAACATGCCACAAAGGAGGTAGAAGGAATCCAGATTCCTCTCCTCTCTCACTTCCCAGTCAATCATGAAGTAAGCATTTTGCCCCATCAAATGTTTCCCACCAGGATGAGTAGTGACCAAGAGACTGTTCAATGACACCTTTGAAACAGTGAGTCTAATAACCATTTCCTCTTCTGTGAGTCGAATTCCCCTTTTAATGAATTTGTATGGGTTATGAGGGTTAACCAGGAAGTGGCACTGGTTAATGTTAGATTATCTTGGGTTATTGTAATGAACCGTGCCTAACTGTCCTGGTTGATGGGGGCTGAGGACTTGAGGTACTGACCGTGGGACAGTTCTGCACAAACAGGATAGCAAGTCACTACACATTTGGCTGAAAACAAAGGAGCATATGCTAGTTAGCTGGGTGAACTCCTGGTGTCTCTGGTGGGTGTCTGCCTTTCACAGAGGCTGCCCTACCCCTGGAAACTTCCCAGAAAGACATGAGGTCACTGCTGGGATTACTATTTAGATTTCATTGAAATAATGAGAGTGTTAAGTCTAGGGTGTGTGTGTGTGGAATCACATGTATTTTCCCCCTTCCTATTTACGCACCTTTTCATATTTAAAAAGCTTTACCACAAATCTACAATACTGATGCTAAGTGGGAATACATCACACTGAACTATTACTTCATGTTCTGAGTCTCTGCTTCAGTTCTTAGTGCTTAATGAGAAAAAGAGTTTGAGACAAGGTCTCATGAAACCCAGGCTGACCTCAAATTCACTATGTAGCTGAGACAACCTTGAACTTCTGGTCTTCCAGCCTCTACCTTCTGATTACTGGGAGTACAGGCATTCACCATCAATGGTTTAGGAAGTGATGGGAATTGAACCTGGAGCTTCATGCATGCTAAGCCATCAGTCTACTTATTGAGCTACATCCCCACAAATCAATGACGTATTTTCGAGCCACATACGACATGGATTGAGACAAGCACATTTATCAAACACCAGCAGTGTGCAAGGCCTTTGAAAGATCCCGTTAGTGTCTCTCAAGCATCCATGCATTTACATGGACGGCATAGTAAGCCATAGATGGCCATAGGCAGCTTGACCACCCTCAGAGTTTCTGAGTCAATTCATATGAGGTGGGGCTGTATAATTTGCATTTTAATAAGTATCCAGGTAATGCTATTGCTATTATAGGTAGGAAGGAAAAATCACATTTGAGATTAATGGATCAATACTGATGATTGGTTAATTTGGTGCTGGTGTTCATGTAGTCATGTAGTTCATTTAACCATGAAGTGGAATGTCTCTTCATTGGAAAGTTTAGTTCAGTGTCTGAGCAAATTTAGACATGAGGTCATCCCTTTGTCCCCACATTCGGCAATCACTCCGCTGTCTCATTGAGGCATGAGTGGGGACACCGGACGCAGACTGGAACGCAGCCCTCACCCTTCAGACACCCAGAGCCTATAAGAAACACACACAGTTGTTAATTATTGTTGTCGTTGCTTTGGTTCCTAAATTTTCAATGAAGAAGTGAAACTCAGGAAGAAAGTAGGAGACTTTGCGAAAATGTGTTGTTCATTACCAATGCATGAAAGCTGACGGACTCCAGGTTACCGCAGCTCAAAGGACGGGCCCTCCTTTATGAATTCAGCTGCTGAGCGCATAGGGCAAATGGGGCTAGCTTCATGGATACGGGCCAACCAATCAGATGGCACCCCGGGTGGAAACAAAGATCAATGTAAAGTTCTGTGTTTGAGTTTGAAAAAAAAAATCAATAACTCAAGTGCAGTTTATGTAAAGAAGATGGGGAGTTGTGCTTGGCTTCCGTCCAATACCCATGTATAGAAACTCCGCTTGTGTCACTTGCTAGGGGTGCATTTACAGCCTGTTTAGATGGGAGGGTTAACCAGGAAGTGGTGCTGCTTTAGGTTAGATTTCTGTGGACTCGTGTGTGTGTGTGTGTGTGTGTGTGTGTGTGTGTTCTTCGTACACTATGCGATTAGTCCATTTTGCTTTGCACATTTTCCTGGACAGAATTCTTACAGCTATGCTTTGGTGTGGTATTTTCAAGGGGTAATCTGGGGACCTCCAGAATCAGCTTGTTACACCTAGCTAAGCTCACTGAAAACACTGCTTTCTGTAAACCAATCATCAGTCTCCATAGATGGACCCTACGGTATTGTTTTGAGTACAAAAGCTCTAGAACCCCCAACTCTATACCAAGAAGGAAAAAGAAGATAAGAAAATATTGGGATTAGTCATAGATGTACTTTCAGTATCCTGTGGCTGTGCTGCATTAATCATCATTCTTAATCTCCTTAAGACATGCCGACTGCGTTCCTTCCCTCTTCCCTGCCATTAAGGAATATGGTCTAGCTAGAAAGCATTAATGTACAAAGCTACTTTCCTCACTTGCTTTTGCTGCCAGGGAGATCAGCTTCAAAATTGGTATATATTGCAAGTAATTGTCCTGGTATTTCTGACAATTTTTTGTGGCTTATTTGTGGCTTTATCTTCTTTCCTAATATCTTTTTCCTTTTCCTGATTTAAATAAATAAAACAGAATAAATAAAATTCTGTTGTCCTATCTGTATTTTGGTAAACCACCTCGAACACTTTTGCTTGGAACAAGATAGGAACAAACAATTAAGTATTAGCATTTGTATTGTTTTCAGGAGACATTATTAAATGAAATAAAGGCCAATTATTGTCAAAAGCATAAAGCATAGCATTTAAAACATAAAGCTAAGGAAGATTGTGTTCATAGAACTAGTTCATCTTTTTCATCTGGGGCTAGAGAGACAATAGAAACTAAAGAAAATTAGAAACTATTATGAATCCCAGCAATGACTTGATGCTTTTTGGTGTGTGTATGCATACACGGATGGTTGTGAGTGTATCCACCTATCCACCTGTGGGTAGGTGTGAGCATACGTGGGGAGGGGTATGGAGGCCAGCGGACAACCTGATATGCTGTTGATGTGTGTGTGTGTGTGTGTGTGTGTGTGACAGAGTTTCTCGCTGGCCTGGAACTCACCATTAGGCTAGGCTTGCTGCCTCATCAGTGAGTGAGCCCCAGGGCAACACCTCTCTCTGGTTCTCCAGTGCTGGGATTACAAGCCTGGGCCACCATGTCTGGCTTCCTTTATTTATTTCTTTTTTTCCACCTGTGGTTTGGGGATTGAACTCAGGTCCTTTTGCTTGCAAAGTAAGTGCTTTGCTCACTGAGGTCTCCATGTCCTCTCCTTCTTGGTGTTTCTTACTGATGATATTACACAGAGGTACACACACACTCTCACACATACATGAGAGGAGGGAAGAGAGGAGAGGAGAGATGGAGAGAGAGGAAAGAGAGAAGGAGGAGGAGGAGAGAGAGTGTGTTATAGTTATGGACTGAATGTTTGTGTCTACCCTAAAATCTGCATGTTAAAGACCTATACTCCAATATGACTGTATTTGGTGACAGGGTCTTTGCTGAAGTAATAAAGGTTAAATGAAGTCATAAAGGTGGAGTCCTGTGATTGGATAACATTAATGTCCTTATAAGTCACAGCAGAGTCCTGCTTTCTCTGTCCTCACCCTATGAGGACACAGTGAGAAAACAGCTGTCTGCAGGAAGAAGGCCTTCAACAGAACCAACCACACTGGACCCATAGCCTCCAGGCACTGAGGAAATAAATTTCTATTGCTTAAGCCTTATGCATGTATTATATATATATATATATATATATATATATTCCAGAAAAAAAGTAATTTAAAAAATCAGACTCAAGTTTCTGAACTTTGCCTTTATCTTTTGACAAAAGAAACAAGCAGTTACTAAAAGAAAATAATAGCAGGAGAAGAAAACATAGCTATTTCCAATAACATTATAGAGTTCTGGGTTTAGAGGTTTTGGACACGAATTCAGTTCTGCATATGCGAAAGTGTCCATGGCACATTCATGAAGAAATGAATCCAGCAGGAACCTTAGAGTGTGGCTTCTGGCTATGCTATGCAGAGATGGAGAAAAGCAGCCCGAAGCGTTTCGGTGCAGTCAAAAGCTCTTTGACAGGGCAGCGCTCAGGGCTGGGGAGATGGCTCAGTTGGCAGAGTACTTGCCCTTCAAGCACGAGGACTCAAGTTTGACCCTGAGAACCCATATAAAAATCACGCTGGGGTGGGGTGTACTGTAATCCCTGCACTGGCGAGACGGATACAGGCAGATCCCTGGAAGCCAGTTTAGCTTATCAGTGAACTCCAGGCCAGTGAGAGACCCTATCACCCTGTCTAAAAAGCAAAACCAAAAACCAACACACTTGCACGCGCGTGCATGCGCACACACACACACACACACACACACACACACACACACACAGTGCAGCAGAGCTCAGCCAGTGAGGGCAGCAGGGATCAAGTATACTAGTCTCTTTCAAGCCAACTCTACATTGGTTTGTGGCAATGGTCAGAAATATTAAGGTAATGAATGGATTATAAGGTTCCTAGTGCTACAGTTTAGATGGAGTTTGTCTCCCAAGGTTCTTAAGTCCTTGAATGAGAGTGTTAAGGTAATAGAACTTTTAAGAGATGGAGCCTTCCTGCTGGAGGAACCAGATATTGTTTCTCTAAGTGGTCCCAATGCCAAAGTGCCTTCTAAATGTCTGTGTTTACACCCATAGATTCACGCTTCTCTATCTCAACCATGCTCAGAGAAGCAGCAGTTAATACAGAGACTAATAACTGACCAACATGCAGAGGATAAGTGGCCGTGAGTGTTGAGTCCTAAAGACATCTATATCAAAGCCACCCCACCCCCCACCCCATCCTCGCCCCATGCAAGGCTCAGGGGACATCATGGAAGAGGGGGTTGGAAGAATGTAAGATCTGGGGATGGAGAGGCGTTCTGTGAGATGCCGTCTTCTGAGCACGACAGAGCCCTTGCACTTAAGAACTCACAGTAGCTGCCCTTGCAAGATCTCGATCCCATGAGCCTTGCAGCATGAAAGGGGGAGGAACCCATGAGGCTCCACCCCTAGTTGGGGAGTCATCGATAGTTAATGGCTATTGTGGGAGAGAGAGGCATTTTTTTTTTCCTGTGAGGATGTGGCCATCGGTAGGTTGTCCATGCTCCAGTGCACAGACCTGCCCATGCACAGGAGAGCAGTACTAACTCGGTGGGTTATTTTCAAAATAAAGAGGAGGACATGAGTTGGTATGGAAACACGCTGGGAGGGCCTGGGGGGGATTTGGAGAGAGGGAATCGGAGGGGTGGATATGATAAAGATGTATCATATACATGAAATTCTCAAATAATAAATAAAAATATTATGAAAATACACATGAAAAATGTTTCCTCCCCCTTAATTTTATTATGGACAAAACTATGTATTTATGCAAAGAGAGAGGCAAAGCCTTGTGAGAGGTCATTGGGTCTTAGGGGCTCTATCTACCCTCAGGTGCATTGGCGATGTCTTGTGGAATAGGTCAGGGCTCATAGGAATGGGTTAGTTCTCACAAGGGCAGTTATAAAGTGAGGCCACCCTACATGCCTGTCCCTTGTGCATGTGGCCATTTCCCTTGGCACTTCTCCAGTGTATTGTGACAAAACTGGGACCCTTTGCCAGGATATCAGCATCATGCTGTTTGGACCCTCCGGCCACCAGAATCGTGACCCAAGTAAACGCCTTTTCTCTCTAAGTTGCTAAACCTCGGGCATTTTGATATAGCAATACAAAATAGACTAAGATACATATATGGTTTCGAAAACCATTTAAAAAGGCAATGAAAAAATAAATGCCTGGAGGGATGAATTAATGAAGTCCGGTAACGATGAGTGAGAAGTCAGGAAGGCCAGGACACACTGTTGTAGCTACACGAAATCTCAAACCCTTGGAGGCGTTTAGGATAGGTTAACAGCTGGGAGGTCATCCTTTGAGATGGGCCCTTGCTGAGAGTAGCCAGTGTACCCTCCCTCTGGCCCTGGGGATTTCTGGGACACAGCAGAGTTCTCTGGCATGGGATCCTCTGTTTCCTGGCTACAGTTGGGTTCTGGGCCATCTTTTGTTTCATTCAGTTTCAGATGAGAGGATCTTTTGGATGCTGGCTCTGGGCTGGGAAATGGAAACTATTTGTGCTGCCATGAGGAAGCTTTCGGCATCTGGCAAGGGACTCTGGGCTGGAACCAGCATAAAGAGACTGTTAGGAAATCATCATCGAGCAGCCTGCACTCATGCTGTGCTTTCATTGTTAGGGTTCCAGTTCCTGGGAGGATGTCTAAAGCTTTTCCTGGTTTATCGCCTTGGAGATAGAGAAAAGAAAAATAATAATAATAATAATAATAATAAAGGAAAGCCCACGGCACTGTATACAGCCCGAGCTCCTCACCGCAAGCATCCCAGGAAGAAAGTCTGTGTATATGTCTGTGAACGACTCAAGATGGTGTGGGTGATAAACAAGGCGTGTTGGGATCCTTTTTCCATTCTCTCATTGCTCTTCTGGCTCAGGCTTGCAACATCAGACAAAGTCCGCTCTGTCCTTTAGAAGTGCCTGCTGTACTTTCGAGGGTTTTCTCTCTGCACCCCGCCGCCGCCCCCCCTCCCCCCCCCCAAAAAAAGAAGGCTTCTTGAGGGATATTTAGCTTGTTTCTTCAGAGCATGAAATGGTCACTGTTTTGCTGGCATTTGGTAATAATGAAGGGCATATCCGTTGGAGCCTTAGTTTTGACACATGCAGAAGTAGAAAAGGGCTGCTCTTTAAGAAACAGAGCCCCCTCCTCCTCTTCAGCATCCCGGTACAATGTCAAACCCAGCCCAAAGCATCTGAAACGGTATTAGGATACTTTTCCAAAGGAGAGGCTCATCTATTCTGCTTCTCCTGTTTCTCAGCCTCCTCTCTCTGTTGCCTTCAGTGAGCTGTGATCTGATCGGGCCTAAAGACTCCCAGGAACACGATGTGGGCCCAGGAGGCAGCCTCCTGAATGCACAAACAGTGCTCATTCTTTTGGAAGTCCCAGCTCCCACTGAATTTAAATCTGTTTGATGCTTATTACACACAGCCCTTGAAATATTTGGAGAGGACCAGGGTGTCCGCATTTGCCAAATGGAATATCTTCAGATGTTCCCCGCTGGTCATGATTACCAGCACACATTAAAGCCGATACGCTCCCTTCCCGTCTTCCTCCCTCGCACTCCTATTTTTTTTCTTTCCACAAATATTTCTGCATCTAAGTGCCAGAAATGGTGCTAGACACGTCTTCTCTCCATCATACAGCCAGAGGACTTGTATATTAAAGGGAAATATGGAATTTATGCAGTGTGGTGAGGTTGTGAAAGACCATAGACCCTGTAGTTAAGGTTTTGTTTTCTTTTGTTTGGAATGGGATGGTGCTATGAGTCCCAGGGTGGCCTTGAACTTTCAAATCCTCCTGCCTCAGCCTCCCAAGTGCTGGGCTTACAGGCATGTCCACCAAGCACATCCGATGTTGGTTCTCCTATCCTTCTTGGCTCTGGAGTCCTTTCAATCTTCCTAAACACACTGAGCACCAGTTTCTTTAGTCTTGATAAAAAAGGCACTGCATCTCTGTAGGGATGGCAGCAATGTGTGCAGCCTGCTTGGCACATTCCTTGGACTGAGCAGAAACTCAGCCATTGAACAGTTTGGCCTGCCATGTAGTGTTATTAGCCCAAATAAGAACACGGGATGGTCTTTGTCATCAAAGTGCATCTGCTACAAATCAACTATCAGAGAGCTTGTTCAGCCAGCCTAGTATCTGTGTTTTCGTTGAAGTTATTGATAAAAAACATCGACCAGGATGTGGCCTGGATAAGGGCCCTGTGACCCTATCCAAGGACACCAAGCCCTTGTATCCTTATTCTGTTGATAAACATTTTTTTTTTTATGCCGGGGATATTGAGTTGGTTATAAATAGAACTGTACTCTTTTCTGGTGTATGATTTCTCCAGATGGAAGTTTGGAGAGCGTTTGTCAACTCCCCCGCTGAAATCCAGATATCTGTCTATAGCATTCTTCTGGTCCATTCGTTAGAAGAGCCCTTGTCTTTTCTGTCTTTCCGAGTTTCAGAATGAAAACCCTCCCATGCAGTTGTACATGTTGCGTTAGTCGGAACTGAAACATTAGTGATCCAGCAGACTCTTTTCTATCTGAGTCAGGTGGGAGTGAGAGAGTTGCTGGATCCTGGGAAAGGCAAAGAAGGGTTGTTAGAAGTGTAAAAAGTGCAGCTGGGGCTAGAGAGATGGCTCAGAGGTTAAGAGCATTCACTGTTCGTTCTTCCAGAGGTCCAGAGTTCAATTCCCAGCAACCACATGGTGGCTTACAACCATCTATAATGAGATCTGATTATTTCTTCTGGTGTGCGGGCATACGTGCAGACAGAACACTGTATACATAATAAATAAATAAATATTTTTAAAAAAAGTGTGTAGCCACTGTTGTATGGGGAATGAAAACAGGTCATACAGACTTAACGAACAAGCTTGGAAATGGATCTCTGCACAGAACCACATTTTGCACTGAGATCTCTGCAAACAAATACACACTAGGATCTCTGCGCCCATGCTTACTCTTTCTCCCCATCTGTATGAGAAGCACCAAGATCAAAACATTCCAAATGTACCTTTTATCCTGCCCTAGCAGGCATCAGGAGTGGGAGACAGGTCCTTATAGTAGATATTCAAGTTCAGCACAACTTTAGCATCCCTGCTAATGGTAACATGTCAGCTGACATTTCTGGCCACTTGTGCTAAGCACAATAAGTCATAATTCTCCCAACAACCCCAGGAAGACAGGGACATTAGTTTCTTGTCTTAGAGACCTAGAGAGGCTGGTAAATTTGCTTAAAACCACATAGATGTGCAGGGAACAGAACCATGGTTAATTTAGTTTTTCACTCTACCAGGTGTGTTCAATATTTAGACATTTTGACCAACATTGTCATCTACAAAGTTCATACCTGAACTTTGCAATTGAGCCACAAAAGCAATCTCTCTCTCTCTCTCTCTCTCTCTCTCTCTCTCTCTCTCTCTCTCTCTCTCTCTCTCTCTCACACACACACACACACACACACACACACACAATCTTACGACATTTTAAATAAATTTTTGATTTTGTGTTGACCTGCATTCATAGCTACCCCAGGCCACAGGCTGCCCACAGGATTTGGATTGGACATACCCTCAAGCGTTTAAGCTTTAAACAAATGAGTCTTCCTAGTCTGTTTTTCAGGATTAGTTGACAATCGCAATGGCAGTTGGGGATTCTGAACTCAGCCATGACAGTGTGCCCTTTGTCCCCTTTATGATTTGCTGCCATGTGTTCTGGAGAATCCCGGGCCCCTCGGGATTATATATTTCCATGTGTCCACCTATGTGGCCTGGCCACAGTGCCAAGGACAAGGGTAATCTGGAGTGGACTCCGCTCACTTCAACTCAAGGTTCACACCCAAGGAGCCATCTGCTTTCTGGAATTCATACTGCAGCGAGGCCAGCCTCCGGATTGTTTGGGAAATAGGCGGTGGTGTCTTGGAACAGCTTGGCTGGGGGCTGAATCTCATTACTGACAGAATTGTGACCTTTCAGCAGAATACAGAAAAAGCCATTAATATAACATGCAAGAATGATGTCAGTGCTGTTACATGGGAGGGAGAGAGATAGGCCATGTGGGATATTTATTTTAATGATATCACCATCAGTTGTTATGTGGTTTGAATTAAATAGAAGTCTTTGAGTATAAGTTCCGCCAATGATTTTTCAAGAACATTCTCTTGTTTTGTCTGGTGTCATTTAGCACTCATTTTGCTGTGCTTCCTGGCTGAATGGAGCCCTTGATGTGATTTTTTTGTTGTTGTTGTTCTGATGTCCTAAAACTCAGAAATAAGGGGGCCTTTGTCGTCAATCTAATTGTATCCATATTGATCTAAGATACAATCATTTTTAAACAAAGAGTTGGAGAGAATATGGTGGTTCAAATTAGTGAGATAGGAGAGATGGAGCCTGTTACACATGGCAACTGGGTCTGATCATATAATCTCTGTGTCTCTCTGTCTCTGTCTCTCTCTCTCTCTCTCTCTCTCTCTCTCTCTCTCTCTCTCTCTTTCTCTCTTTTCAACCTCAGGTTTCCCATTAAAAGTTCATGTTCAGTGAGTTGGTAGGTATCCCATTTTTTTCAGCTTTCCTTTGGTCCTGGACACTTTTATTACAGCTATGTCTTTTAAAACATTATGCTGTTAACATTTTAAAATCATGTCTGTGTTCTTAGCCCTTTTCTTTGTCTGATCCTGCTCCGCCCTGTAGTTAGTTCTCTTCTGTGCCTGTTTCTTATCTGATAGACCTAAAAGTATCTACTCTTTGCCTTCAACCTCCTCTCTGTCTTCTGCCCAAGACCTTTCTTTCATCTGCGTGGCAGCTCCATCTAAATCATCACCCAGTGTTAATCCATCACGTCTCCTGCTCAATTCAACTAAACTCAGCACAAATCGGATACCATTCTCTGTGCCCAGCTGTCTACAAGATGGCTCTCAATGTCCTGATGGTACTTGAGTCTGAAAATACCCGAATTTGGCATCTTCCTCCAAAAGCTAACTTCCTGCCCACCCACTGGAACCCACCCCCACCACTCTTATACAATCTGAAGTTGAGTAAAAAAAGGGAGAGTGACAAATAGATCATAAAAATACATAGTTACATGACCTTTTGACAAATTTCCAGATGTGTGGCTGCCAGGTTGAATCTGGGGCCCGTGAATTCTGCAAAGTGACAGAGCAGAGGTTCCACAATGGCTCCCTGCTGCTGTTTTGTCCAAGCTATGTCTCTAGAGAAGGTTTGTTAGCGATGGCAATAATTAGTAACAATAAACAACAACAACAACCACCACAACAACAATAATAACAATAATAAGCCCACTGTGGTAGTTTAATTGAAAACATCTCCCATGGGTTCATGGGGTTGGACACTTGGTTCCCAGTGGTAATGTTGTTTGGGGACATGGTGCCACCTCCCAGGAGGAAGTACGTCATTGGAGGTTGACCTTGAATTTATCGCTTTGTCTCACTTCCGTTTGCTCTCTTTGCTTCATGCCTGTGGTTAAAGATGAGGTCGGCTCCTGTCACCACACCTATCTCTTGCTATCATGCCCCCACCCTCCCATGATGGACACTTAAGCCCCTCTGGAACCATAAGCCCCAATACACTCTCCCTTTTATACGTTGCCTTTCTCATGGTGTTTTATCACAGCACTAGAAAGTAAGCGATCCAGCCATGTGTTCACTTTTCATTTATAATGCGTCTATAGTTCTCACACATGCCACCTGATTTGATCTTGTCAACGTGGGTAAGGGCACTGTCAACATGCAGGTTGTTGTTATGATCTCCATGTTACATGTAAAGCAACAAACTTAGAGTGAGGGCGTTGTGGAAGACATGGATATAGTTAGTTAGTGGTAACGGGTGAAGCCTGGGCTCCAGGGTGTTAGGCTGATAAGCCAAAGCTGCTCCGGGCTGTCAAGTCCTCCTTCCCAGAGAGATGGCAGAGTACGCAATAATATTCCTACCGGAGTCAGAACTGGGCTACCTGCTCCATACAAAGGACCCATAAGAGAAGAATTCATTAGACATCCCCTCTGCAAAGGTCAAGGAAGAGTTGTAGGCAGTAGCAATGAGTCTAGGCAGAGCTCTGTATGAAGCTCTGGTGTGTGAGGCCCGAGATGGGATCCTGTGTTCATCTGCTGTGGCTGCCATAACGAAGTGCCACAGACTAGGGGGGGTGCTTGAATATCAGGAAGCTGTCTTCATAGTTCATGTGGTTAGAAGTCAACAGCGTTGCTTTCTCCCAAGCCCCTCTAGCAATGGCTGTCTTCTCTTTTGGAAGGTCATGCCTATGCGTGTGTCTGTGTCTTCCTGTCCTCTTCTTTTAGGGACCCAGTCATACTGTGTTAGTGTGCACAGTAATGACCTCATTTTAACTCAATTACCCTTTTAATGACCCTATCTCCGAACATGATCTCACAGAGAAGATTCCGGAAGCTCTGACTTCAACCCATGCATTTTGAGACGACACAACACAGCCTGTAGCCCACTGATGTGGTTTAATTGAAAATATTACTCAACTTTATTGTATTGGTGAGAGAGAAGCAGAAGGTGCCTGGAGATCAACCAGATTTATCCTTCTCACTGCTGTGGAGTGCTTGGTCTGCGTTCAGCCCTAAGTTCAGCCAACCTACCACCCCATCACAGCCCATCAAGGCACCCTATCCAGGAGCCACCACCGCTGCTGACTCTCCAGTGCTTGGAGAAGGAAGATAAGCCTAGTCTCCATCTTCCCAGGTACGTAAAGTCACTAGGAAAGCTTGCTGAAGCCTGGAACAATGGGTCTTATAAAGATTCTGGGGGTGAGTTGAGGATCTTCATTCTGACCACCTTCTAGGTGAGTCTAATGTCACAGGTCCAATGGTCACACTTAGAACGACACTAGCAAAAACACACTGGGAATTTCCCATCCTTAAGAATGGCTCTCCAGCTGTTGCTCAGCAGCCTCCAAGTTATGAGTTCTGTGTATTCTAAAAGATGTCTTTTAGAATTCAGGTTAGGTTAATCCCATTGTTCATTTCACAGACCCGACTGCTCTGAGGACACAGAAACCATGCCTGGTGCATTCTTGCTTCTCTTGAAATGTTCTTGATCCTCTTGCTCATGAGAAAAAATAAAAAGTTTCCATAAAAACAAAGAGCATGTACCCCACCATGCTTTGCTGATCAACCTGTCCACACTTCATGCTTTTCAATGAACAAAAAGAACATCCAGGGACTGGCAGGACACACTTCCTGAGTGCTTACTTTTGAGTATTCCTGGCCAAAAGAAGGGTCTGTGCTCTGAAATTTCATCCAAAAGCAGGTCATTTTGTACTCAGAACAGCTTTTCCAAAGAAATGGCTATAAATAGTCATTTCACAAAAGCCCATTCAACCTGTAATGTAATTGAAGTATTTACACCATTCCTCACCACTGTGACTTGCAGGAAAGTACTTGCCAATGTCCATATTACCCAGAGCAAACATTCCCATCATTGACTTTGGTGGGAGTGGGTGTTGGGTGGGGTGGGGGTTAGCTGGTAGGACAGGAATTACAAACTCGAAGAAAGCAGTAACAAGTTCAAAGTTGGGACTATAGACATCAGAATTAGTTGCACTTGACCTTGTTAAATTGTTGATGGTGTTTATTGTACGTTATCTGCTAAGATGGATTTAATGTTTACATGATATTATATGTTTATTGTACGTTATTTGCTAAGATGGCTTTAGTACACTGGCCCTCCACCTTCTAATGCTGCGACCCTTTAATACAGTTCCTCATGTTGTGGCGACCCCCTCCCACCATAAAATTATTTTATTGCTACTTTATAACCATAATTTTGCTACTGTTATAAAGGGCAATGTACTAACTGATATGCAGGGTATCTGACATGCGACCCTCATGGGGGTTACGATCTACTAAAAAGACCTGCTGCTTTAGTGTTCTATAATTCATGAGTTCTAATCTTGTCACTTCAGGTAGATTATAGTTCCCCATACATGTACTACAAGTGCTTCCTCTGCTGTCTTCTGAAGCAGCCTCTTGACTGTCAATTCATTATGTCCTCTTATGCTTACTTACTAGGCCCCGACAGGGCTCACCATCTGGTCCTAAGAAGCTGTGATGTCAAGTGGCAAGGCTGTGCTAAAGCTTACTAACAGGGACCAGAGTGACATGAGAGACAGGGACCCCAGGCGCTGGCTAAAACGAGGACAGATAAAGTTTCCCTGCTCACATCCTGCCAGTAGTTGAACTGGAGGAAGAAAGGAGAAAAGAATAAAATAATTTCCTTGGATCTCATAGGAAATTAGACCAAAAATAAGAGGTGTTTAGAAATAGCTACATTCATCACTGATTGTTCTCAAGGCTGAAAAGAGATCGTGGGCAGGGGTCAGTGAGATTGCTAGAGATTCTACAGTTGAAGAAAGCCTGTGCCTGCTCTGGAAGCCTCAACGCTTAGTGCAGTGGTTCTCAACCTGTGGGTCGAGACCCCTTGGAGGTCAAATGACCCTTTTACAGGGGTCACCTAAGACCATTAGAAATATCAGATATTTACATTCTGATTCATAACAGTAGCAAAATTGCAGTTATGAAGTGGCAACGAAAACAATTTTATGGTCGGAGGTCACCACTCTAGGAAGGCTGAAAAGCACTGTCTTAGTGGAATGAGTTGGGCTCTTCCCACTGAAGTGACTCTGCTTTTGTGGCCTTGTTAATGACATAGCCAGCAAGTTTATTCAAAAGTCTTGAACTTCAAGCACTGTTTAATTTCAAGAGATTAAAAACAATTGTTCCTGATGGTACTACTTCTTGGGAAGATTTTTTTTTTCCCTAAGGGAAAAAGAACTCTAAACCATGCATCAGAATGCAGCCCCAACTCCAACAGAATGTATGAAAAAGACAGACTTGTAAAGATGTGTTTCCTTTGTGTGAAGATTTGTTTTAAGACTGGTATAAGCATATGCCAAATGGGCTCCACAGTGAGTACAGGCCAACGACAGACACACATCTGCACTCCTGTCGACAGTGAAACCACTAAGCAGAGGATGAATGATGGCCCTTTGTAAAATGGTGCTGTGTCGATTACATATCCATTGAGAGAAGATGCAATTCTGCATTTTCTGGGATTGAGGAGACGGCTCACTTGTTAAAGTTCTTGCTTTGTAAGCACAAGGATGTGAGTTGAATCTCTAGGACTGGCTTAAAAAAAAAAAAAACCAGCCAGGCATGGTGGCACATGCATGTAATCCCAGTGAAGGAGAGGCAGAGACTACAGATGGATCCTTGGGGTAACTGGCCAGCCAACCTACTTGGTTAGTTCCAAGTCTTATGAGAGACCTTGTTTCAAAATGGTGGATGGGGTCTGAAGAATGATGCATGCATGAGGTTGTCTTCCGGTCCCCACATGCATGTGTATACCCTTGCATGTACACCATCCCATATACATAGACACCGACAGTCATGAACATGCAAACGTGCAGCTGCAAACATGCATACAACACATGAACATGCAAACACAACCAACACAAATGAACATGCAGACACATACATGCTCATATTTTCCGTTTTCTCTCATCTCACTGAAACCAGACATTCTAGTTGGATTGAGATTTAAATGCTAACCATTGAACAATAGAGCTGGCTAGAGTGATATAGAATAGCATCTTTGTGGTGCCAAGGAAAAGACATCAAAAGCAACAACTGCAAGAAGAGAATCTGCCAGAGGCCCAGTGAATGCCAGCCAGATTACAAGAAATATATCCACAGTTTGAACTGAGAAAAAAAAGGTGGGGGGGGGGAATTGAGAGAATTTAAGAAGTTAAAGAAGCCTGGAGGAGGCTGAAGGAAGAGGCTGCTGGAAGGAGGAAGTGATCACAGCATCAAATGCTGCCAGGAATTCCAACAACATAAGACGGTCAAGCGTCCTCCGGGCTTATGAGGGAAGGGATGCTGGGGAGAGCAGTTGGAGTGCCTGGAGACAGCTGTCGCGCAGACCGCCTGGATGAGGGACTCAGAGGAGTGAGGGAGGAACAGAGGAAAAGCTGCTGCTAATCTAAGCAGATCATTGTTTTGTTTGTTTAATGAGAAAGTATGTCTAACGCTGTTGACAGAAGCACAGTGCACAGGGGTGGGGTTTGAGATACAGGAGAGGAGGAATGGAAGGGTAATTGCCTGAGGCTGCCAAGGAGGCAGGGTTCAGGGGAGGTATCTGAAGCAGTGTGTGGAGGAGGAGCCTCAGTCAACCTGAGACCTGCTCTTTGGGTAGCAGGAGAGTAGAGGAAGGGACATCAATGAATGTAAGTTACTACATTGTAGCTGGAGTTTTCCTGGTCCTGCCTGGCCCACAGTCAGGACAAATCTCTCTCACCCACCAGTCCCACCCACAGCCAAGAAAACACACAGAGACTTATATTACTTATAAACTGTATGGCCATGGCAGGCTTCTTGCTGTCTATTCTTTTTTTTTTTTTTTTAATTAGTCTGATTGTTCTTTATTTTATATCTAGAATCCACTTATGAGTGAGTACATACCATGATTGTCTTTCTGGGATTGGGTTACCTCACTCAGGATGATATTTTCTAGTTCCATCCATTTGCCTGCAAATTTCATGCTTTCATTATTTTTTTCTGTTGAGTAGTACTCCATTGTATATATGTACCACATTTTTTTAATCCATTCTTCAGTTGACGGGCATCTAGGTTGTTTCCAGGTTCTGGCTATTACAAATAGTGCTGCTATGAGCATAGCTGAGCATGTATCTTTGTGGTATGAATCGGCATCCTTTGGGTATATGCCCAAGAGTGGTATTGCTGGGTCTTGAGGTAGTTCAATTCCTAGTTTTCTGAGAAACCGCCATACTGATTTCCACAGTGGCTGTACAAGCTCGCATTCCCACCAACAGTGGAGGAGTGTTCCCTTTGCTCCACATCCTCTCCAACATTGCCTGTCATTGGTGTTTTTGATTGTAGCCATTCTATTCTTATATCTTAAATTAACCCATTTCTATTAATCTATACCTTCCCACATAGCTCGTGGCTTACCGGTATCTTACATCATGCTTCTCCTCATGGTGGCTGGCCACGTCTCTCCGACTCTGCCTTCCTGTTCCCCTAATTCTCCTCTCTGCTAGTTCCGCCTATACTTCCTGCTTGGCTACTGGCCAATCAGCATTTTATTTATCAATCAATCATAGCAATACATTCACAGCATAGAGAACATCCCACAGCACTACATAGTTTTCAGAAGTTGAGTGTGTTCATCTTTTCAATAGAGTCTAGTTTTTCTAAATATTACCATTAGCCATCAGTAGAACTAGCGTGATGCTATTCCAAGCTTTTTGTCTATACTGATTTGTTTTTGTCTTCAAACAGCCCACTGAGAAACTGTTGGGTCATCTCCATTTTAGAACTTAGGAAAGGGAACATGGAAATAGATGAGTGAGTTTTACCAAGGCCATATGGAGCCAAGCTGTCCCCCAGGTGAGTCTGAAGCCCACTGTTAACCCAACAATGGAAGTTGTCTTTACTCCCTGTGAAGAAGGGGGCTCCTTTGTGGAGAATCCACAAAGATGGATTGTAATAAAAAAGGAGGGCTCCCTAGGTGGACCAAAGGCTTCAGGGATGCTGAGGCCCATGCACTGTTGGCCCCAGCAAGAACGGAGAATGCTTAGGTTAAGAAAAGCCAAGAATTAGATGACTCCAGCAGCAAAAAGCCACTTAGTAATGCCTCTTGGTGACTGTGTTGCTAATGATCTTCATATTTTTCCCCAAAGGAAAGAATATGTTCTTTTTAAGACATACCCTCAGAGAAAGAGCTTGGGATTTTAACTCCTAAAGTATTATTTGGAATGGGCAAGTGGTGGATAAACAGAATGTAATAGAGCTATGGACAGCCACGGTGAGCTAAACCACAAGGAAGGGGTGAAACAAAACGGTACCTATTGACCAAACTATGCAACTTCAATTTTATAGGAACACTGTGTTTTCCCCCAAGAACTGCTGAACTGTCACTGTTATTAATATCCCTTGGCCGGCACTCAGGGGTATCCTGTGATCCAAAAAAACATGACTCACACTTCCAGCCTTTACAAGGTGGTCAGGGATCCACATCCTCCTGGTCTCCACAGTCCCCTGAGCACTGATGCACATTCTGTATAAACTCCAGTTTACTGACTGGTTGATTAAATGACTGGAATCTGTCCCATATACAGGATAGATTTTAAAAATCCAAACAAGATGGTTACAACTCAAGAAATTTTCGTATTGAGAAAACGTTCTCTGAGTCTCCATAGAGTGCAGATGGTACCAATCTTGTTTACAGGGCCAAGTGTTTGTATGATGTTAATGAAACTTAGTGTCACTGGAGACTCACAGAGTGGCAGGAACTATTGAGTTTGTATGAGGCTAAATGCTTATGAATTCATACAGGAGAAATAAATCTATGCCATTAATTACCAGTGTTGAAAAAAAAAAACCTGCCAGATCAGGAAAGGGTTAAATAGTCACCTATAAAGTGTTCAACCCACTGACCTGCTGGAACCAGGAAATCCAGCCAAATTGTAAACATTATTAGGAAGCACATTGGCAAAACAGGAAGATTGTTATAGTCTGCATCATTTCTTAAACACTTGTAATTTAACAGTATGTTCTATTAGCTCCAGAAAAGAGCCGAATGATGATGCAAACACACGTTTACAATTCCTATCAACTGATTTCTGCAGAAAGAGCAGTGTGCCTAAGCCAGGGAAGTCGAAAGCAGAGAGCTTGGGCAGGGCTCCTTGAGAGGGTGTAGGTAAGGCAGAGAACCATAGACAATTGGAAGTATGCAAGGCACGGAGCAGGAAGTATCCACGGAGGAGTGGAAAGAAGCGGTGGTCGGAGTGGAAGCAGGAAACTCAGGTGAGGTCAGAGGATGAAAGGAGGATGCAGTGGTCTGAGCCAAAGAAAGTTGTTCAGAACAGAAGGTGGGGACGCTGTGTCCCCGAGTCATTTCAAGACATGGATGTGGGTGAGTGGAAAGACAGGTGCATTGATGATATCAAGGCTGTGTTGGGTTATTAAGGAAGCAGTGCTTTCAAAAACTTAACTTTTGAAAGATTATATACATTTACATACATACATATATATATGTATATATATATACACACACATGCCTTTCTACAAGGTGTAACTTGTGGAGTTTTCAGACACAAAGCTCTAGCTAGACTGGAAGGAACAAGGTTATGTGTAAGTATGGGAATTATGATCTAAAATCTAAATTCTGGGGCTGGAGAAACTGCCCAGAAGTCAGGAGCAAGGGCTGCTCTTGCATAGGACCCAGGTTCTCTTCCCATCACCCACATGACCACTCATAACCACATGTATCTCCAGTTCCAGCAGATCTTTACTCTCTTCTGGACTCCACAGAAACCAGGAACATGTGGGGTGCACAGATATACATGCAGGCAAAACACTCACAGACATGAAATAAAATAAAAATAATTAAAGCGTGAATTCCTGGAACCCACAGCACACTCTTATCTGAAGAGAGAAGCAAACCATCCAGGAATGGTAAATGGTTCAGCATGTGTATAAGCTGCATGCACTAATGCCTCCTTCCTAGGAGAGAAAACAAAATAGGCTCAGAACTGTTCTTCCTTTCCAATGATTGCACGCAACTTCTATGGAGAGTGAACACCTGCTCTCTCGACTCTAGTATGAAGTTGTGCGCCTTCCACTGTCAAGTCTGTGGAGGACTGTGTGTAGCAGGAACTGATGAAATGACCAAATTGGCCTCTGAGACCCTCTGCAAAAACTCCTTAGGCATCCTCAACTAGGGAAGCTGCTGGGTTACCACCATGTTGGGATTTTTCTTTCTGGTTTTGTCTGCCAACCAAGATAATACTAAAATAATGTGCCATTTCCTTTAGAGTCATGTATCTTGTGGAATAACTACTATGTATTATGTTTTTAAATTAGTTGTCAAAGGTCCTCATAGTTGATTTCTTCTCCATGTTTCTATTTGCAAACATTTGAGCACAGTCATACATCATAAGGAAATAATCCTGTTCTTCCTGGGATCTTCTCATTTCTCTCCACGCAATTGTATTTGAGGGTCAGGGACTCTAGCCTGTATTCTGTCTGGGTATAACAGCTAATCTAAGGTTTTATGTTGAATCTTTCATGATAGAGTAAGAATACTATTTGATGGTCTTTTGTGTATGTGTTGGAATGTTTGTGATGGGGTTTGAACATGCACATGTGTATGTGTGCACCAAGGGCCAGAAAACAATCTTGAGTGTCCTTCCTCAGGCACTGTTCAGTATTTTTTGAGATGAGTTTCCTCATTGTCCTAGAACTCACCAACTAGGCTAGGCTGGTTGTCTTCTAGCAGGTCCCAGAGATCTGCTTGTCTCCATTTCCCCAGCATTGGGATGACAAGCACATATCACCACACCCAGCATTTTAAATATATAAATATATATTATAATTTTTATATGTATGTATATATGTGGGTATTATACACAAGTGCAGGAACTCACAGAAGCCAGAAGAGGATGGCAGATCCCCTGGAACTGGAGTTACAAGCAGTTGTGAGCCACCCAACGTGGATGGTGGGAATTGAGCTCAGCCTCTGCAAGAGCAGCAAGTACTCCGAACTTCTGAGCTATCTCTTCAGCCCCGCACATGTCATCTTTTAAAATGTAGTTTCCGGGGACAGAATTGAGGTGCTCATCTTTGCTGGGCAAACACTTTGGTCAGAGGTATCACCCCAGCCTCTGATGGTCTCTTATTTTTATACAAAGTATCTTTACTGTTTTGTTTTTCCCCCCTAAGAGGAAGGACGATTTCATCTATTCTCAGAATGCCTATTATTCTTCAAATTGTGCCGATAGCATGTGTGGACATCGGCTTTCTAGTGTCTTTCATCTTGAGAACTAGATTTGCTAGATCTCAGAATCTGGGAAAGAAAACGTGGGTGTCGGGATTAAAGGTGTATGCCACCAGCCCTGGTATAGCATCACCCCCTCATGAATATCGTGAAAACAAACTTTCTATGGTCCATGGAGATGAGAAAGGACCTGTCCCGTTATTTTAGATCACAGTGGGATTGCTTGAGGTATAAGCAGTCACAAAATCCCCTGGGGTTCAATAGCATGTACTAGTTATGCTCAAGTGGCCTTACCTCTTGCTTTAAATATGCACATTTGAATTCCAGGGCCCCTTCTATATCTGTGGCCACCTGAGAGTCTCTGCATCAGGCCATGGGTAGCCCACTGTCCCTATTATTGGGGCCCCAAGTGAGATCTCTTTGGAAATGAAAGTCACAATGCAGGAGGTGCTGTTTGCGTGGAGGAAGAGGTGCAAGGTCTCGGGGCCTCTTGCCAAGGTGGCAAGGAAGAGGAAAGCAAGTGCCCCCTGGAGACTATGAAGAACTATGGAATTCTAGGGCTGCACTGTCTTGGATGTTAGAGGCCAGTGTAGCAAAGCCTGGAGCAGGATAACGAGGACCACTTTCAGAAGTTAGCCCTGACTTGAGACTACAGATAGATGGATCGGTAAAAAGAAGACACTATGGTGTAGAGAGAGGGGGAGGGGAGCAAATGTGAGCATGGGGGCAGGGCGGGTGTTTTCAACAGACACAGACTAGGATCTTGCTCCCAATGGGAGACAAAGGCTCATTAGGGAGCAGGGAACACAGATGTGTTTAAATGCCAAGTATTTAAATAGTACCTGACTAAGACTTGCCAGGTTGGCTTTTCAAAGCCATGTCCCCCCCGAGACACACAAATGGAGAAGGGGTACCCTATCCTGGCAGTGTCAGAATAAAAGCCACTCGCTCCAAAAAAGATAGACTTCCTCTCAGACACAAACCTAGACATTTTTCCTACCAATGAGACATAATTGTTTGAAACTAAAACAAAACTTTGTTGAAACAACCAAGCACCAAGTTTGGGGAGGTTTATAATAATTATATTTAGCTTGATGATTCATGGAGGGGAAAATTTTTGAAGAAACACCCATCAAAGATAAGTTATGATGTAATCTTCTGATTTTCTGCTGTTTTCAATTACTACTCAATATAACCACTCCTAAGCATGTTTAATGAGTCCTAGAATCTTCTGCCACTCATTCCTAGCTCCTAAATATCTGGGACCTCCCCACAATTTTATTCCCAAAGTACCCTCAGAAGGCTTCATGGGGCCAGAGTTTGACCTAAGTCATGATAGACTTGTATACCAACATGTCTAGGGAGACCTCATTTACTCCGAGTCTCTTGTTTCCATGGATCCGAATCTTTGGGTCAAATATTGCCTTGTTTTGTTTTTGTTGCTGTGATAAAATACCCTGACCAAAAGCGACTTAGAGGATAGAGGGTGTGTTTTAGCTCACAGTTCCAGGTTGGAGTCCATCATTGCAGAAACGACTCAGGAGCAGCTGTTCACATCCGCAGCCATGAATAAGGAAGGAATTAACCCTCACATGCTTTGTATTCTGCTAGCTTTCTATACTCTTATATAGTTCAGAGCCCCAAACCAGGGAATGGAGCCATCTACACACTTTTAGGCTGGGTCTTCCCATAGTAATTAAGGCAATCAGGGCCATGTCCCACAGATATACCCTAAGCCAACTTGATCTAGACTGTCCCTCATTCAGACTCTTTTTTATCAGGTGATTCTAGATTGGGTTCAGTAGACAATTAAAACTAACCACTATAAAGAGCAAGAGAATGTCAACCTTGGAAAGTATCTGTGTTCTCAGAAACACCTTACCTCTGTTCACAGTAGGTCTCTTCCATCCTAAAATTAGCTACCTAAAAACATTCCTGTTGTCCTTGACATTGGCTCATAGTAGGTCCTGGTTCTTAAAGACTTGGTCCAGTTAATCTGATTGATATTAGGATTTCAACTTTTCTTGACAAGATGCATTTAGATACATCCATTTAAAATGCACAGCTCAATGCACCCAGGCAAATGTATATTCCCAGGTTAGACAGCCTCCTGCGGAGAAACAGGCCATTAATCTCATTCCAAGATGTTCCATTGGCCTCTTGTGTCATTCTGCAGCGTCTAGACAGCCAGTGAGTTCTGTCATTGTGTTTTCTTTCCTGGAAATTTCTCATTGGTATACAAGGCTAGGCAATTTATATAAAGTCTCACAAGTTCTAAGGGGCTAATGTCTTAACTGATGGGTGACAGGGCTTCTCTAAAGTATTCTAAGAACAGAACTGGGGTTCTTAGAATATTTGAATGTTTGCTAAGGTGCAGAATCCCATTCCCTCAGCTAGAAGGTTGTTATGCTTGAATTTCTCATTTCCCATAGCTAAGGGGTTTCCTTGCTATTTCTTCATAGTACTCTCGTGATGTTGTGTTTTATTTCCCACCTTCTCAGAGGATTTTGACACAACTATAGACTGCCCCTCTCTCCCAAGTCCTGACTCCATTCTTGGGTCACTGCAGTAGACTCTGTGTAGATGGAACCCACAGAGCTACCTACCTCCTTCTGTGTCTTGATAATCCCCCATCCAGTGGTTTCTTTTTCTCCACATTCTTGCAACTCAATATCTCTTCCTTACGACCATGTCTTCACCAAGAATGGTTTCCCCTCTGAAATCTTAAGCTCCATCAACATCCCATTTCCATTTTGGCCATGGCCTCCACCAGCATCCCATCTCCATTCTGGCTATAGCCTCTACCAACATCTCATGTCCATTCTGGCCATGGCCTCCACCAATATCCCATCTCCATTCTGGCCATGGCCTCTGCCAACATCCCATGTCCATTCTGGCCATGGCCTCTACCAACATCCTATCTCTGTTCTGGCCATGGCCTCCAGCTATCTCAACATGGTCCTTCCTCAACCTACCCTAGATTATACCTGCTCCATATTTCCAGCCCCACTCACTTCTACTAACCCAGCATTCCTTTCCTTGTCTAGCATCACAACCTAACTACAGCCACAGGATCAAACCCTCAAACCACATTCATTCTCACCAGAGCACTCTAGGCCTCCATCATTCTCCTGATCCTACCCAGCTCATCAAAACTCACTGGTTGTGTGCCAACCTGACACCACAATGCTGAGTCTCACAGGAGGGTATTTTTGTATTTGCATAAATGCCTGCCTTTCTATCCCCCTGAACACCTTCCAAAAATCCTCTGGCTTGTTATTTTTCAGCCTCTTATGTCTTGACACGTGGGTAGCATTTCAAAACATAGCTTCTCTTTACAGATCTCTTACCCAAACTCTATAATCTTTGCCCTTTGTCAAAGACTTACCCAATTTCATCAAGAAAACCATAGCCATCAGGTGTACATGACATCAGCTTTCTGAATATTACAGCAATAGACTGATCACTTCCCTGCCACCTACCATCCATCCATCAGGCATGTGAGATGAGGCATTCTACCTCTGGTCCAAGGGTCCTGTCACCTACACTGTAAATCTCACTTCCTCACAAGTAGGGGGCTGGTAATGTCTTCCTCATATCATTCTTCACATACACTCATCAATATCTTCATCTCTTTCTTTTAAGTCTATACATATGCACAAGCACCCTCTGTCCTGGAAAGGTGCTAGTTGACCTGTTGTCCACCTCCAGGCATGGCTCTGTCCCTCTATCCCTCCGTCCCTCCATCAGTCAAGTACCTTGAAAGATAGTTCCATATTTGGAGCTCATTCTCAATGTCTCCTTACCAACCTTCTCCTCAACCCTCTGCAGTCCTGCTTCTACCCTGTCTTGGTTACTTTTCCCATCACTGTGACTAAAAACACACCAGAAACAAGTTAAGGGAGAAAGGGCGTATGTGGGCTTCTATTTCTAGGGAAATGCCATGATGATGAAAGGGAATGCATGATGGTGGGAGCTCACACCTGGGGTACCAGGAGGATGAGGCTGCTGGTCATAGTAGACAGAAAGCAGAGATCTTTTCCGGAGGCAGGGGAAGGCTCTGACCTTCAGGGGCCTGCCTGAAGTGACCCACCCTTAGCAGCCATGCCTGTCACCCCAGACTTTCCACACACAGTGAGTGACACCAGCTGGGAACCAAGTGTTGAAACACACAAGCCTTCATAGACATTTCCCATTCAGAGGTAAAGTAGCTCCATCACTTTACTGAAATGTCTCTGAGGAAGAGCATCAATGATTTCCCAAACCAGGGGCTATGTCTTATCTATTACCTCAGTTTCTCCCCCACATTTCATGCTAAGGCCACTGACTTCTTGACCTCCACTCTTCTGAGCCCTGTGACACACTACTTTATTCTCCTGTCTTCTCTAAGAGTGTTTTCTTGGGACCCCAAACTCCTGGGTCCCCCCTACACTCCAATATAGGGGAAAGTCCCATCACCATGTTGTCCCGAGCCAAAGTTACTGCTGGGTTCCTCCACCACTGGCTCCACAGAACCCTGCCTGTGAGATGATTCTCTGCCCGCTTTCTGCAGTATGGCTGCCCTGGCCTGGTGGTCTTCTTCATCTCTCCCAGACTTCAGAAGGAGCTTCCAGATTCCCACCCTACCTCTTCCGTATTAAGTCTTTCTCCACCCAACAGATGGCATGTTACAATGTTACAGAAAACGGTGTATACTTCTGGAGGGTCTCATCAGTGTGCTATAACTGATGAGTGCCCTATAACGTGGTGGGAGGTTTACCACAAACTATGAATACTATGTTCCAGATTTGTCCTCTCCTGCAGCCTCTTTCTTACCATATGGTCACCACATGCAACTGCCTACCGGTTCTGCAGACTCTAATCCTGTTCTATCTCAAGGCCTTTGCTCAGGTACCCACTCAACCTCCTGGGCTCACCTCACATTCCCAAACAAAAATTAAGTGAATAGCAATCTATTTGATTTTTGCAGCAGGTTCTTGCTATGTAGACCAGGTGGGCTTTGAACCCATGACTACCTTTCCTCTGCCTCCCCAGTGCTAGGATTGCAGATATGAAATGAACCTCCATACCTCACTCTTAGAGATTTTTTTTTTTATGACTCAGCTCAGGCATCCTTCCTGTTCGGGATGTGCCTAACTGCCAGTTGGACTATCAAGTACCATTCCTCTCTACCCTGCTGCAGCTTGATCTTCATTTCTAGAAATAAGGATGCTTGTACTCATTCTTCAAAGCAGAAATGAGAAGCCTGTGTCTACAATAGGCCTCTACATGGGGAGCTCCAGACCACTGGCCTTCCTAATGAGTAATCCTCCACTCTGAGAACGAATTATACCCAGACTCAAAAGTTGTTTTCTGTCCTATCTCTTCTCCCTTATCATAGTTTACTGCCCAATGTGACTATTTGTCATAAAACCAGAAGTGACTTGGGGCTGGGGGGTGGTCAGGGCTTGAACTAATTCATAGGTACCATTAACTGACTGAATACTATGTCAGGAATGTTCTAGGCCTGGGGGCTAGATAGATAGTGATGGAACATGAGGCTTCTTCCCAGGATGGCTGGCTGCAGTGGCTCATCTCACTACCCTCTCCAGAGGCCCACACGACACCCTGTAACATGGTAAGATGACATCCTAAGTCATCTTGGGGGTTAAGAGTGGAGTGGCCAAGGAAAACAGAAGCCCACTGGGAGGGATTCCAGGTAAGGGGACAATATGTGTGTGGATATACAGGTGAGTGGTGGGAAGGGGAGAGAGACCAAGAGACAAACAGGGAGGGACAGAGGAGACCTGTGCCGGCGGGAAGGAGGAACAAGGTGAGGAGATGCTTGATGATGAGACAGAGTCAACTGTGACTAGGTAGGGAATTGTTGGGAACAGTCGTTAAAAGTGGGGCTGGAGTGCTGAGTTTAGATGGTTGAGCTGTAGGATACTGCTGAAGGGCAGAGCAAGGATTTCTATGAAGTATTCTGGAATCTAGAGGTCAGGGGGAAAGTGTGGCCCATGGGGATTTGGAGGTCATCTCTAAACAACTTCTGTCTAAAGTCTGCTCAGGTTTCCAAAGCGCCAAGCCCTAAGTTGAGCTGAAACAATAGAGATTCATTTGTCATAGTTCAAGAGCCAGAAAGTTCAAGATCAAAGGACCACACCTTTGATGTCTCATGTGTCCTTTCTCCTTGGCTCAAAGTTGGTATTTTATCTGTGTTTACACACCCACAGTGTCTCTTCAAAAGACACCAGTCTGGTTGGATTGAGTCCCCACACAGCGGGCCTCATTCTAATGAGTGACCTGTAAATTTATTTATTTATTTATTTTCTGTATATGAGTGACCTGTCTTCATGCACACCAGAAGAGGGAATCAGATCCCATAACAGATGGCTGTGAGCTGCCATGTGGTTTCTGGGAATTGAACTTGGGACCTCTGGAAGAGCAACCAGTGCTCTTAACTGCTGAGCCATTTCTCTAGCCCCTGAGTGACTTTTTTGAAGGCAGTATCTCCAGATATATGTACCATTAAATCCTAACCATAGCCTCATTTAATCTGAATTACTTCTTGTAATGCCCTCTCTCCAAATGTCGCTGCACAGAGGATTAAGGCTTCAGCATGTAAATGACAAGGGACATACAATTCAGTCTATAACAAGTGGCCTCCAATGAAACATCTCCTATAAATATAGAGTGAATACCATCCTTCCCTTAATTTCTACAAAGTACCAGTTGATTGCTCGGCAGATCTGTGCATCTCTATACATTGTTTCTTGAATGTTCCCAAAGCTCCTTGGAGCCCCCTCTGTGTCCCATCAGCTCCTGCTTCCCATGACCACCTCCTGCTTGGGTATCTTCCCTAGGTTCTTCCCTTGTTACACAAGGTGCATCTTCCTCAAATTCTGTCTTACTTACTTTTCTTTTGTTGTGATAAGATACCATGACGAGGGATACAATGCCAGCAGGCTGGCAGGCATTGGGACTGGAGCAGTAGCTAAGAGCTCACATCTTAAAGACACAACCATGAGGCAGAGAGAGCTAATAGAGAATGGAATGAAACCTTAAAGCCTGCCCAGTGGCACACCTTCTCTAGGAAGTCCACGCCTCCTAATCCATCCCAATCAGTTCCAACAACTGAGAACTATTCAAACATATGAGTGTGTGTGTGTGTGTGTGTGTGTGTGTGTGTGTGTGTGTGTGCGCGCGCGCGCGCGCGC
>CABHPP010097554.1:0-11481 GCA_902168425.1 Peromyscus attwateri | reverse complement strand
CTTTATGTCCAGCACTGTGAGAGGCCAGTAAGAAGCTTTTCGCCAGGGAGTAACATGACTGGATCCATGTTTTAGATAGTTTTCTCTGCTTAAGAGAGATGAAGGGCGGAAGAGGGTGAAAGAGCCAGAGACCTCGTCAGAGACCACCACCCTTTTCCAAGAGGAGAGTTGGTATGGGCATAATGGATCTGCCTTGAGGAGGCCCCATATGCAGCCAGTGGTAGGTGGCTAACCCTTTACAGTGCCTGGCACACATGCCCTTCTCTTTCTGAGATTGCAGGTTGCATAAACAGCTGGAAGGAAGGGCTTCCCTCCCAGAAGGCCAGTTGTGAGGGTGTTAAGTTTTCACTCTTGTCCCTTTAATGGATAAGACAGTAGGTTGTAGAGGCTCAAACGGATCTGGTTCTAATCCCAGCCCTACTAGCCACTAGGGGCTACATTGTCTCTCTATGCCCAGAATTCTCATTGTAAAAAGAAAAAGTGGGACTACTTCCCCAAAAGGGCAGTTGGGAGGATTACGATGGATGTTGCAGGGTTAGTATTCAGCATGCACTGGGTAGTAAATGCTTGATAAATGATAGTTTCATTGCCGGCTGCTGAAGATAGATCTGGGAACGACTTGAAGCAATTCACAGGATCTAGAGCGGTGGCCCATTGAGCTGTCAGGACTGTCCTGAGGGGTTCTGAGAGCATTGAATTTTATTGTATTCTTCCGGAAAAAAAATGGGGGGGGGGCGGCAGTATTGCATGGGTGGTTGACTTGCTGTTTTAGAGATGGTTTCATTGATGGGGTGCATTCTGTCATTCTGGGGTACATCCTCCACCACCTTGAGTGTAACTGATTGACTTTCAAATTATTTGTTGTTTGTGTATGTGTGAGGTTGCGTGAGTTTATGTTCACTGAGTGCATGTGTCTGTGGAGGTCAGAAGGTGTCAGACAGACCTCCTGGAGCTTGAGTTACAGGTGGTTATGAGCTACCTGATACGGCTCCTGTGACCTGGACCAAGGTCCTCTGCAAAGAACAGTAAGTGCTCTTAACCAGTTGGCCATTTCTCCATCCCGACTTTCTTCATACATATGATTTAGCCCACCCTAAGTATCTGTGGGACAAATGCCTAGAAGGGCTGCTGCCTCAAAGAGCTGCTTCTGCTTCTTCTTTGACAAGGTCCTTCCGTAATAGCCCGGGTTGTCCTCAGACTTAGAACAGCCTTGAACTCGCCACCTTCCTTCCTCAGCCTCCTGGGTGCCAAGCCTTCCTAAACCCCAGCAAGTGTGCTCCGCCCGCCCGAGTGAGCAGATAAAGCAGATCATCTCCCTCCTGCCTGTGGCAGGTGTGGGGATCAGTGGGTGGGAATGTGAATTCTTGGGGCTTAGCTCTCTACAAGCCTGATGACTTTGAGGACACCCCAGCTGTCAGGAAGCACAAACAGAGGTAGCAAACTGGAGGTGCTGTCCCCTCTAAATACGCACACGGACTGCCACCTACCCCCAAGAGGGACAGACATAGACTCTGTAGCCTTTAAGAAGTTTGCTGCCCGAGGGCTCGGAAGGAAGAGTGAGAACTGGGAAGGGCAGGACTGACTTGCTGGTTACTTGTCGTGGTGTGTGGGCACAGCTGGTATGATGAGGTGTGGTACAGGAATAGTAGTGCTTGTAGGGAGAGGATTACTTGACTCTTGGGGAGACTTGGTCCAACATTCTGTGAGACTTTGGACACCATGGCTGGCACCTTCCAGGTCTGGCTAAAAATGTCCTGCCACTTTTGTATTAGGTTTGGTGCTGGCAGCATCCTGGATTAGGGGTACATCTCATGAGCAATGGGTGTGTCTTCTCTTGAAGAAATAGGAAGGAGTCAACAACAGCAAAGGGCTTCCAATCACCAGAGATCCCCTGTTGAGTATCCTGGACACTGTATGGCCTCTGAGAGCAGGGCTTGTCTCCGCTTTACTGAACAGCTTGGCTGGGGTCAGAAGGGATTAAGGAATCTGCCCTATGTTTAACAGCCAGTGAGAACAGAGCTGGGACTTTCCATCCATCCTGTGTGACTCTGGAACCCATCCTACCCCTTCTCCATCCTGGCCAGGCTCTGGCCCCAGGGAGCCTAGTCCACAGAAGCTTAGAGTCCCCACTTTGCTTAGAGGCCCCCAATGGAACTGCCACTGCCTGGAGACAAGTTCCTCTCTTTCCTCCCTGTGGGAAGTAGGTAGGGACACTTTAAACCATGTTAGCCAGTGATCAGACCTGGCTTTAGAACCCAGCTCTGTCACATGCTAGCCAAATGACCTTGAGCAAGTCATTCAGATCCCAGTGTCCTCTCCTGTAAAAGAAGAAACCATCCCTGCATTAAGATGAGCCGGGTTACTGTGGGATCAAGTTTAGCTTAATGTGATGGGAGAATTCCCACTGAGCTCCACCTGGCTCCAGAGTGTTAGCGCCTACCCTTAATCACCTTTTGTTACCTTTGGTCTGTCTTGTTGCCCCCTATTTCAACCTTGTCTGAGCATTTCCCAAGGGCACAAAGCCTATGCAAAACTTGGTTGGGAAAAATCCAGTACACTGTGATATTCCTTAATCGAGAATTTGCATTTGGCATTGTCCCTTTGGAAGCTTAGTTAAGATATTTTTGGGATATGGAAATCAACTTGCTAAAAGTGTACATTTGGAGAGCAATAAAAATGCCCTTGGCTAAGAGAGGGGTCTCAGTCCAAGAGAGGCTGAGTCCCCCTGTAGCTGGAAAGGCTAGAAACATCCTCAAAGTGTCTTCTATGTCTTCTTCCCACGGACCCATGTGAACCCACACCCGTTCAACAACATTAGTGTCAGGCTCCTTATTATGGAGCCTGACACTAATGTTGTTATAATGGGGCCTTCATTAGTGGTCTACTGTTGCTACCAGGTGGCAAGCAGGAAGTTCCTCATAGGCATGTTTGCAAGCTGTCTGAAGGAGCTTATACTTACCAGGAATATTGGTCTTCACCTTTCTATCCTTAGCTCCTGGGACCCCCTTGCCTATAGCTCCACACATCTGGGGTCCTTACCTGCCACCTGCCACCATGTCACAAGATGCCCAGCCTCATTGGATGCCATCACTTCACTTAACAGTTCCAATCGATTCAGCAAATTTTCAGATTCTTAAAAATTATCATTATAGCTGAGCGGTGGTGGCACATGGATTTCATCCCAGTACTCAGGAGGCTGAGGCAGGTGGATCTCTGAGTACCAGGACAGCCAGAGCTATATAGAGAAACCCTGTCTTGAAAAAAAAATATCATTATAATAATCTATAGGTAAGTAATCAAATAATGTAGAAGAATATGAATGAGAAATATAAAAGTTCCCCTTTCCTCCTTGGATTCTTCTAAAATTCCCCGTGCATATTCAAAGGTTTTTTTGTTTTTGTTTTTTTTTTTTTAAACCAAAAGAGGATTGTGTATACATATAGTACTGCAGTTTGGTTGGTTGGTTGGTTTCTTTGAGGCAGAGTTTCTCTGTGTAGCCCTGTCTGTCCTGGAACTCACTCTGTAGACCAGGCTGGCCTTGAACTCAGAGATCTGCTTGCCTCTGCATCCCAAGCGCTGGGATTAAAGGTGTGCCCCACCATGCCTGGCTTGTAGTCTGCTTTTTGAGGGGATAATGTATTAGAGACATTTTTCTCTGCTGGCATGGACTTAGTCTTAAAGGCTGCATAGTATTTCACTGTCGAGCTGGAACATAGTTAACCATTTTTTTTTTCTTGGTGGGTGGTTAGATTGTTTCCTGTCTGACTGTGGGTATTTTGATTTGTTTATGTGTATAGCTTGTTTCTTTTCTCTTCTGCAATGCAGAGGCCCCAAAGTGAATTTATCTTTGTGAACTTGTGAGCACATATCTAGAGAATAAATCCCCAGAACTACTGGAATTACTCTGCCCAAGGCATGTGAGTTTTCTTTTTTGCTGGCTCTGGTTTCATACACAGCATGTGGTTTTCTGAATAGCTACTGAGTTTGGCCATGGCCTGCAGTAAAAACCCCTCAAGCAGTATATACTCAAGCAAGACTTGTGCTCACATTAGTGTCTGGGTGGTGGTTCATGGTTTAGTCTTTTGGTGGTTCCGAGCACATGGGCCCATCCCCCTGAATACCTACCTATCTGAGGGGCACTGCAATGACTGGGCCTACCTGGCATCTACCTGTCTCTAACCATGCAGGCGACCACACAGGCAAGAGCTTTTCATGAAACTTGGAAACCCAAATGTGTTGTTCACTATTGAAGTTAGATTTTCGTTGTTGTTGTTGGTTTAGTTTTTGTTTTGTTTTTTGATGGGGTCTCATAAAGCCCAGGCTAGTCTAGAAATCACTCAAGTTGACCTAGAACTTGTGAGTCTCCTGCCTCAGCCTCTTAAGTACTGGATTACAGGCAGATGCCACGATGCCTAGTTTCAATGGTGTTGGGAATCTAGGCAAGTGGTCTACCAACTGAGCTACATCTTCATCCCAAAGTGAAATTTAACTTAACTTTTTATAGAGGCAGGTTGAAAGAGGTAGTTTATTGGCTCTGATCCAAAGTGCCGTCTTGCAGGGTGATAGCAGTGGGTTTTTTTGTTTGTTTGTTTGTTTGTTTGAAACTGTTGAAAGGTGGTATAAGGAGGGAAATTGTTGCATGCGTGCTCAGCCTGGGCTTTCCAGTGTCATTCTGAAAATCTGGGCTAGACATTTACCTGGTCCCTTGTGCATGTTGGTTCTGAGGGCAGTTCTGGGGGTGCACTCTTCCCGGGGTAGTGCCACCCCTCTCCTCCAGGTGAGGAGACTGTGAGCAAGAAAGCGGTGTTCAGGTCCCACAGTGGACAGGAAGGTGACTCTCAGACTTAGCCATCCTTCTTTGATCTCTTGTTGCTTCTCTTTGCCTGATTTCTGATATTCAGGGTGACAGTACTGAACTCCATATGGGACCCTGTGGCAGGCCTGTTCTTGGGTTGAGTCAACCACACAAAGCTGTAACTGATATTTTGAGCTGAAGGGCCTCTGAGTCACATGCTAGGATCTTCCTTACTGTGAGCTTCTTTTCTAGCCAGTGAGCTAGAGCAGGAGAGCTGTCAGCGACTGTTCTGATATCCCTTGCACATGGCACAGGGCCCCCTGCAGAACCACAGCCCCTCACAAATGTCTGCAAACCAGTGTGCCTGGCTGCTTTTCTGGATGAGAGATGCTGGGCCAGCAAAGCTCGAGGAAGAGCTCTTGAGACTGTCCCTTCCTCTGACACCCACACGCCCTGACAGATACTTGTCACATCAGCTGCTTCCGGAGGCAGGGAGGAGGGGTCAGTTGGTGACTGGACTGGCCACAATATCCTGGATCCCATTCTGGTGGCTTCTAAGAGAGATTGCTGGTGAAAGCTGCCCTCAGCAGCAGCCAGCCCCCCTCAGCATCCACAGAGACTGGTGCTGCACTGTCTTTTCCTCAGAGGAACCGCATAGAGTGCCTGTTTGCCTCCTGGGCACAACCCTATGCTTTTCTTCTAAAATTGTCCCAGGCCCACCCCGCTGGCACCTTGGTCTTCTAGTGGAGCCCACCGGAGACTCCTGAGGGTTTGAAATGATCACACAGTCTCCTGGTGTGGGGCTAATTTGTAAAGCCTGCCTCCTGAAGGAGAGACAAGCTTCAGAGCAGGCCTTTTAGGCCCCTTCTGGTCCCCAGCCTGCAGTGCTCAGCAGGACCAAGTTGTGCTGAGGAAAGGCTGCCTGATGGCAGCGGATGTATTCGGGGGAGCTGTGCAGGCCCTTTGTGAGCACCCCTCCCACTTCCCCCTGGCTGAGTCACTTCCTCTCTGGCTGCAGCAGGTAGTCTCCCACAAGCCCAGAGCAGAGCGGCTGCAGCGGGTGAGGCTTCCTTATTCTCTGTAGCCCTCTCACTAGTAACCCCCAGGCAGTACAGTGCAGCATGTAGAGAATGATGCTGTGTTACATTTTCCTAACAAACTGGAGCTGTGTGCATCCTCTTGCTTTTCAAAAGTGAGTGGAACCATCGCTGTTTGGGAATAGTGGGACAGCACACGCAGGATCTTTGTCATCAGGGAATCCTGGCTGAAGTCAAAGGATTACTAGTTCACCTCCCCATCCCCCCAGCATCCATCCAGAGCACAAAGCAAATGCTTTCCAGTGGTTCTTTTGAGATCCTGGGAGAGAATTCACGCCTCCTTCAGCAATATCCACCATTCAGATCCAAAGGAATAGCTCTGAAACAGTCTCATTCCAGCCAGGGCAAGAGTAGAGCACAGGCCTCTGGGAGCTCCTGGCCACCAGGCCTTGGTTTCTCAGCCCTGAAAAGGCAGACATTGGCTCCGCAGGTGTAGTTTAGTGGTAGGGAACTTGCCTAGTATGCCTAAGGCCCGGGGTCTATCCCCAGCATTGTAACAAACAACTGGATGGCCAGTGAGAGAGTTGTAAGAACCCAGGCAGGGCATGGTAGTACATGCTTGTAATCCCAGCAGAGGCAGCGGGAGGATCACAAGATTGAGGTCAGCCTGATCTGCATAGTGAGTAAAACCCTGCATTTGGAGGGGGGAGCCCCAAGAATGGGTCCTTAGTAAGTAGGAGGTGCCCTTCAAGTACAAGCTGAAAATTCATATGCTTGGAGAGATTCTCTACCTGGTCACCTATGCACACAGCAGGGACACTTGTCTATCTCCTGCCAGCCCCAGGATAACATCTGATCTTTTGGACATCCTGTGAAAGATGGGTTTACTATCCCTTTTTTGTAAATGAGGAAAGAGGGCGCACAAAGGGTAGTAGTTAACTTGCTTAGGGTCACAAAGCAAGTGAGTGATGGGAACTAACCCTGAACCCTGGTTTACATGACCTCATATTGGTCTTGCTCTCCTAACTGGCATTTGACTAACTGGTCAGTGGCTTGAAACCCTTCTTCGTGGGCCATGAATTCCTCTTGCTTTCTTGAGTGTAGAGAGCAGATCTGTAGGGAAGTTGGTAGCCTCAGGTGTAGTGGGGACTGTTTAAGAAGCAACAGAGTTAGCATCGGAAAACCTGTAGTCCTGTCCCAACTTTTCCAGTTAGTTCTTAGACTTTAGGCGGGTTCTCAGCATCACAGTTTCTAGGAAGTGTGCACCCGTGTGTGTTGGGGAGATCAGTTAGAAATGTGTATTTGTTTTGTAAACTATAAAGCTGTAAGCAAAAATTATTTGTGATAGTTAATGTAAGAATACAGGCCTCCCACTTGGATCTAAGAGACCTTGCATCAAGGTTTGGTCTGTCCCTTCTTCATTGCGGGGGTGGGGGATGGTTGTACACATGAATAGATTTGATTCCATGGTTGAGATGTCTCTCCACTATCTAAACCAGTTTGGACCTTGTCCTGCCCATGCGTTTCTGACATGAGCCTTTTTATTTATTTATTTATTTTAGGGAAGGTCTCACTGTAGCTCAGGCTAGCTTTGAATTCACAGAGACCCTCTTGTCTCAGCCTCACTAGTCCTGGGGTACTTTTCTCTCTCATTTTCTCTTCCTTTTGGTTTTGGTTTTCTTTTCTTTTGGGGAGGGGGCAGTTCTCACCATGTGGCCCAGTCTGGCCTCGGCCCCTGGCCTCAGGACCCTGTTAACCGAGTGCTGGGACAACAGACATGTGCCACGGCGCCCAGTTTGTCGTGGGATTTTGTTTTCCTGGTAGACACTGCCTAGTCTGCCCTGTTCTAGTTCCCGTCTGATCCCATACCAATCCCAGCCTGGCAGAGGGCAGGGTTCACCTGTGAATCACACTTTGTGCCTCCATATCCAGCTGTCTCTATCCCCTGCCCTAACATTGGCCTCGGTGCCTTGTAGATACATGGCCTGTTTTCTCTTGGCCTTTGGCAGGCACTGGACTGGGCTCAAGCAAAAGGAGAGGAGTTGGACTTGTTCTCTGGGAGCCTACAACCTGGGAAGGGGGAATTAAACAAATCAATAGTCTCGGCCCAGTGAGAGTGCTGAGGTGTGCTCAGGTGCTGCTCTGGGTGGTAGAGAAGATCGCCCAGTCCTGGCAAATGGCTTTGAGTATCTGTTTAGGTGACAGACACTTCAGTGAGGACTGAGGACAAGCAGGCCATAGAGAAGGGCAGGGCAAAACCGTTCATGGCACACACAGCGCCCATGACTCATGGGCTACATTTAGTGTCATATAAGAGCAGTGAGGTGGGGGAGGTAGCCTGGGTCTGGCAGCCTCACTAGGGAGTTTGGGTTTCTTCCTGAAAACTGGGAGCCTTGGAGGACCTCTGCAGCAGATATTTGGGGATGCCACCTGATGAACTCTTATCTGTCCGGTCCATTACCCAGCTAGCAGAGGCAGTGCCTTCCATATCTTTGAAATGGTCCCTGCATGCTTTCTCGTTAGCCTGAAGGAGAGCAGTGGCCCACTACCCTGCCCTTGGTGCAGAGACTACCAAGGATGCATTGCAGAAAGGCACCACCAGGTGGTGGACCTGAAGATTGCAGAGTCCTCGTTTTTCTCCTTCTTTCTTGGCCATATAAGACTAAATCTGTTCATGCCAGGCTCACTCTGCCTGGGAAGATGAGGTTTCAGGTTCTCCCACTGGGATTATGTACCCAAAGCCAGGCCTTTTAAGCTGTGGACTGAGTCTGGGAGTTCTTCCAGCAGGTTGGACTTGGTCCTGTGTCTCTAAGAGTACATGCAAGCAGCATGACTCTTGTCCATCCCTAAACACTTGTGCATCTGTTATGTAACCCACACATGCTTTTCAAACCCAGGAAATAGAACTGGGGCTGGAGAGATGGCTCAGTGATTAAGAGCACTGGCTGCTCTTCCTGAGGACCCAAGCTTCGTTCCCAGCACCCACATCAGGGGGCTTACAACTGCCTGTAACTCCAGCTCTAGGGGATCCAGTGCCCTCTTCTGAGAACATCCACACATGGTATACACTCACACACATGCATATAAGTAAAAAATTTTAAAAAAAATTAAGAAAGGAAATGTAAATGACACAGTACCATTGTTGTGTATTTACACACACACACACACACACACACACACACACACGTGGGGTGGGGAGTGTCTTTATTCTTTGCTGGTTGCCTATGTCCTCTATGGCTTTCTTCTCCAGAATCACCCCTTACACATAAATACAAGGGGTGATTCTGGGTGTTTTTAGTTTCTTTTATCTTGCTGTTTTGTTTGAGACCAGATCTCACTGTGTAGACTTGGCTAGCCTAGAATATGGCTATGTAGATCAAACTCAGAAACCCGCCTGCTTCTGCCTCCTGAGTGCTGGGATTAAAGGTGTGCACCACCAACAAAGATTCACTTTGTAGCTCATGTTGGCCTAGAACTCACTATTTGGCCTCAGATTCAGAACAGTCCTTCTGCCTCGACCATCCCAGTGTTGAGATTACAGACATGAACCAGCCTACCCAGCTCAGCATGCCCCCCACCTTCTCTTTTTTCTTGGAGAAGGGGGTCTCACGAGTCCCCAGTCTAGCTTTGAACTTGCTGTGTGGCTGATCTTGACCTGTTCATCTTCCTTCCCCCACCTCCTGAGTTCTGTGGTTATAGTTCTACACCTCTGTGTCCAGCCTCAGCTTTTCTTTAACTGGCATTGGTGTTTTTGAAGCATATAGACCCATTTTGTTGAAAGTACCTCAACTCGGGGCTGGAGAGATGACTCGGGTTAAGAGCACTGGTTGTTCTTCCAGAGGTCTTGAGTTCAATTCTCAGCAACCACATGGTGGCTCACAACCATCTATAGTGGGATCTGATGCCCTCTTCTGCTGTAAAGATGTACATGCAGATAGTGCAGGCATATATATATAAACAACTCAAGGTTGTCACAGTTAGGTTCAGTTTTGCCAAAGAAGAGCATAAGTAAGGATTACATTTTGCTTAATGGTGCCATATAAGGAGGCCCACGGTGGTTCCATTATCAGGGATAGCAACTTTGGACAGTTGGAGGGATTGGCACAGAACTTTTGACTCTCTATTGGTTTGAGAAATGTGTGCACCTAGAACTAGCTCTACAGGAAGTCTGGCAGTGGAAAGGTTCACAGCCCAGCATGCATGCTTCTCCCAGACCTGCTCCAAAGGGTCTTAGACCAGAGGTACTGCATCTTCCTTTCGTGTTCTTCCCTAGCCCCACTGTACCCAAACTGGAACAGGATGGCAGAACTGCCTAAGATGACTTCATCATTCTGGATGGCCCTTTCCTGTGCCTAAGTAGAGTGGTGTGCCAGCCCTAGCCTGCAGGATATAGGTGCCTCTGCTCTCTGACGGACCCGTGAACAGGAGGATGTGAGTCTCTGCCTCCACTCCACAGCAGGTGTCCTGTTGACCCCACACAGATGTGCTCAGCCTTCTCCAGCAGACATGCCTGTTCTGCCCAGCTCTGCCCCAGGCCCTCAGCACCTCAGCTCCCCAGGCTTCCTCTTCCGCCCCTTGGTGGAGCACTGCTCTCAGGCCACAGCAGGTTCGACACCCCTCAAGCCAGGCTCCCCTCCTGCTTCTGCTCTCTTTAGCTCCCAGTTCAGTGACTGTCCGCTTTTCCTTGGACAGGAGAAAGTCAACGCTACTGTGGTTGAGCTTTTGTTTTGTTTTGTTTTGTCTCACTGTTTAGCCCTGGCTGGCCTAGAACTTGCTGTGTAGACCAGGCTGGCCTCAAGCTCACAGAGATCCACCTGCCTCTGTTTGAATTAAAAGCGTGTGCCAGGGCTGGAGAGATGGCTCAGAGGTTAAGAGCACTGACTGTTCTTCCAGAGGTCCTGAGTTCAATTCCCAGCAACCACATGGTGGCTCACAACCATCTGTAATGAGATCTGGTGCCCTCTTCTGGCCTGCAGTCATACATGCTGTATACATAATAAACAAATAAATCTTAAAAAAAAAAAAAAAGCGTGCGCCACTACCCCCACAGCCAGCCGTAGTTAAGCCCCTAATAGCGTAATTTATCAAATGGTTATACTATCCCAACACCTTTGGTGTGAGTTATCCCACTTAATTCGGAGGACAGCTGTGGGAGGAAGGAAGGCATTCTCTGTAGTGTAGACAGAAAAAGACCCTTGCCCAAGAGCTTATCACCAGTGATAGTGCTGGGTTTGAATCTGCACTTGCCTTACTCCAAACTCTTTGGTTGCCAGCATATGGTGATCTCTCTGGCTCAGGGGAGTAGGCAGGGCATGAGTCAGCTTTAACCCGAGTCCTTTTAGACTAAGATACGTTGTTCTAGCCACAGTGCCCTGGAGAATCTGGAGTGGGTCTGGACACAAAGACTCCCAAGCAGTGCTTGGCAAATAGGATGTAGGCTGAGGGCAGGTTGGCTTTCTGCTCTCACTCACTTCAAGGACCAGGTGACGTAGGTAGAGGTGTAAGGTCCCTGCCTTCAGTAGAAAATGCCAGAGGTTAAAGACTAGAGGATCGCTGGTTCACAGCTCAGGAGCACTTAGGTTTATTTTTTTGACAGCCAGGAACTTGAGGGTGGGAATTGGACCTGCTGGCAGGGACAGCTTGCATATG